>JAOBAY020081305.1:0-10806 GCA_025331085.2 Zoanthus sociatus
ATAACCATCTTTGATCATTCATTGAACACTTTGAATTACAGACCGCTCGGTGACGATACAATAAAAGTAGTTTAGAAAACTGACCAGACGGATCAGATAAAAAAAAAAACTCATTTCCAATACTGGATTAGACAAGAACACGTCTTCTTTAGGTTTTAACAGGACCTGCTAAAAGGTTATCCATTTGTAGATGGTGTCATATTACATTTGCGGGTTTATTACATTTGCGAGTGAGAGCTTATTACATTTGCAGGTTTATTACCTTTGCGGGTGAAAGCTTATTACATTTACAGGTTTATTACATTTTCGGGTGAGAGCTTATTACATTTGTAGGTTTATTACATTTGCAGGTAATTATTACATTTGCGGACTGTACAGGCCCACCGAGCCTCGTTATTATGCTAAACATTACGCAAAAACATTTAGCTTAAAATAGTCACATCTTCACCAATTTAAGGCAAATCTCATCGAAACTTTGCATTTGTACTATTGTTGATCTGACGAATTTGGTGATGAATTTTGTTTTTTGAAAAACGGAATATTTATCAATGTCATATACACATACCAGTGAGACTCATTCGACTTAAAGAAATCTCCAAAGGAATGTCAGCCATAAGGAGTGTCAACAGTAATTTTACAGTCGAGCCGGATTTTGTTTTGATGACAACCTTACAAACTTCCGTCACAACATTGATGTGGACAATTTGGGTAGAGCAAGTTGCATCGCCTGATCCGACTACCAGTTAACGCCGCCCGGAAACAAATGATTTTCCCGATCGATAGGACAGATAAAAAGCTCCCACTAACAACGCCACTTCTCCAACACGTCGCGCAAAACGAATGCGTTGAGCAAGACAGTAATTGTTGATGCGATGATGAAACGGTTTTGATTCATTTCTAATGGCGCCGGTAGGTGTTAATGGGCTAAACATAATGAATGAGTGAACGAGAGCGAGCAAATTGCTCACTTCGTTTCGTACCGTGTGCAGATCATTTTTGAGTTTGCAGTTACCGCTGACAACAATGACAACGTATTGGATTTGTAGCGCCTTAGCCTCAGTATAGAGTAGAATATTCGTACATGCCAATGCACCTTTACACTACTTACAACTGTGTGTATTGTTGGTGGTGTGGCTTCTCGCTGTATCTCGCAAGTATTTTTGAGTATTTAGCAACAAAACGAGGCTAAGACTGTAAAAATGAATCTGCAGTTATGAATCAGCAGCAACTGGGAAATCAAAACTGGTCCATTTAGCTCACAAGAATGAGCACTGTTTGTGGCGAAAATCCTGCAAATTCCTCAATTTATTTCTGCTTTACACTAGGGCTAGGTTGTTCAAAGATGGGTAAATTTATCCCTGGGTTAAGCAAAAATTACTGCAGCAATTGCTTCTCTAAGGAAAAGGTTACCGTTTTTATAAAGTACTGTTCAGATTTTCCTGGGAAAAACTTGTTGAATCCAAATTTACAGATCAAATCCGTCTTTGTAAAGTTGGGACCAAAACCATGGGTTAAACATTCAACCCTGGATTAGCGCCAATCGGCCTTTGAACAACCGGACTCAGGTGACCACAAGGCAATTATTCGTTCCCTTTTATCAAGCGAGGTAGTGCAATTGCGATCTATAAAAACATATGGAATTCGCAACTTACACCAACTAATTTGAAACTTATTCACGCAGGTTACAACTTACTCTGCTCGAACTGCCAATTAAAATACCAGTGTTGCAGCGAAAGTTCGCAAGGTTGTCATCAAAAGAACATCCGGCACGGTTTGACTGTTACAGTAGGCTCAATTAACTCCTTTCACAATCACGCGCAGTGTGTATTTCTCACTGTTTTGGTGGGCCACAGATCTTACAAACCTCACGGAACCCTGTGGCCCTGACAAATCAACGGGATCTCAGTAAATAATGCGCATAATTATATTAATACCTGAAACTATGAAAAAGGGCTTTTAACCCAAAAACTGTAATATTTGTAACACCTGTGGCCCGCCAAAACAGCAGGAGATACACACTGTGCATGAGTGCCAAAGTCACATATTTAGCACTGAATTGGAGAGACAAATTTGATGTGATAACAATGTAACTTGGAGTTGGATTATGTTCAGAGCAGAAAAGTACTAAAAGTGATAGAAAGTAAATTCAAGTAAACGGAAATGAACATCGAATTTAATTTTTTTGGGATTGAAACGTTAACTTTTTTATATTTCTATATATTTGAAAACGAGAGTTTGAAATTAATCAAAAATGCACAAAGGCAAACGTTTCAATTTCTATCTATCTTTCGTTTACCATTCTTTACAGTAATGCTTGGATGTAAGGTGTTAGAGAAGGAAGGAAGAAGTGGAGAATACAAAGGACAGATTAAACGAAGTAAAGTGAAAATACGACATAACTAATAATGAAAGTATTTTACACAAAAAATCTGCCTTTCTTGAAGAAACTTTGCTAATACCTGGCCGACCATGTTCAAGGTTGAGTAATGGTCCCTGTGTAAAGGAAGTTGAGTAAAGAGGACCGTTGTAATCTATGGACCTCCTGTGCCGACTTCTTGCAGGCTTGCTAAATAAGTCCAAGTCTTGGCAGTTCTTTGCACACTGTGAGTTGGGGTCTGTGGCGTTACACACGATTACCTTGCAGTGGATGTACACGAAGGGACCCTTGACACCTACAAACTGGAACGCTTTGAAACTGAAACGCTGGTACTCTGGTTTGGGCGCGGGGTGGTAGATGACGGTCGGGTCCGTGGGACACCTAGAGAACAATTAGTGAACAACAAATCAAGCACTTGTTTTCCTTTATTTTTTTTATCAAGAAGTAGGGGGAATACAAAAATATTTAGTATATGACGCATTAAAAGATTTAGCTGTATTTTAACTTTTAAACTTTTATCCGATTCGCAACCAGTCATTTATCCAATCAGGACCGCTAGAGTCCGGGGGAAATACTTGGGTCAATTTTTGCTGGGTTTGTGCCACCCCCTGGCTTCTCAGAACCCCTACCCCATGATAGTCCATTATGTGGCCAGGTATAGACCCCATCTTAGTCACTTCTAAGTAAATGCGAGTTTTTTAAATCCCTGCTTACCAGCATTTTCTTATTCCGGAAATCCCAGAAATGTGCGTCCCCATTCTAGTAATTCTACTAGAAAATCCACTACTATTCTACTTATAATCAATGCAGTCGTGAACATGCGACCCCATCCAGCGGCACATCCTCATTAGTCTTTTACAAGGAACCTTCCCCCTTCCCGGGGGCTAAACGAAAACCTTTCGTACATAGACATATGTTTCATAAATTCACAAATGGCCTGTCGAATCTGTCAAAACGAACCGTGCATATGGTTCAGTTTTTCTAGTAAATTTTTGCTTTAAAAAATGGGCGACATTGCTTATCTCACAAGTGCAAACCAGTAATTTGCCTTCTTCTTCATCATCATCATCTGGTGACCGTGGCTGAGAGACAGCGCACGACCTAAATCCAGTAGTCGCGGTCCCCCATGGCTGTACCCAAATCGTCAGGTGATATATCAATATCTCTGCTGATAACGTCTGGGAATGCCAGCTTCCTGCAAGCTGGAATTTGTGTAGGAATTTGCCTCAGAGTAACGGAGGCTCTTACAAAGGCTAACGCTTGAAACGTCGCCTTGCTTCGCCATGAAACATTCTATGCTAAACTTGGTAAGGTGACAGACAGTTTCTACAACCTCTCTAGTCACTTCAGGTACCGAGACTTAAAATTAAACTTTAATCATGCCAAGCCAGTTTTAAAAAAAAATGAAAATCTTAACTAATTAGTTATACTATAGCATATGCGAGTATCTGTGCAATCACAAACTTCACACATGGTTTGAAATGGTCAAAATATTTAAACCAGATTTACAGAATTATTGATTTTAAATAAACTAGCAATATCTAGATATAAATTATAGTTAACTCAGTCCATGTTCAGAAGATCTCATTTTCAATCACAGCAAGAAACGTCAGATTATCAGAAAACTAGAACAAGTTCGTGGTTATTACCGTACCTGGCATAGAGTTTTATTAAATCTGTTTTGTCCATGCTTTTGGATCTTATCGCTAAGTAATCGCTGACCGCTCGGCATGGACAGAGCCTACGTTATTTTCGGGCTGCGGCCCGCCGGCACAAATGTGATTCCGGCCGATACCGCTGCATTCTAAGACCGTGCCAGCGACCTACGGCCTCGGCACGGTAATAAATCAAAAAGCTAATATAGTTGGTCGAGCAGCTGGTTTTAATGCCAGATGTGGCATATGTGTAAATCTGGTCTCCGTATGTAGCGTGGGTTCGATTCCCATTCCTAACGGCTCGTTGTGCAAACAGAACAAGGCGAGCAACTTAGTTAAACCCGCTCAATATTCTATTCGCACCAAGACACAAGTAAATTCGGGATAATCGCCAGGCTTTGACTGTAGTCGTAAGAAAACACTTTCTAAAAGATGTACAAGCTTTAGAGACAAATATTTCCTCGCTCGGAAATTACAACTAGTTTTATTTCTTCTTTTGCGCCTGTTACAAAAACAAAATGTACGCAAAGCGTACATGTGTCTACTGCCTTTTTGCTGCATGTTGCTTTTTTATGTGGGGAAAACTGCAACATGAAATCCAACTGCAACAAGAAATCCATGTTTTGCGTTGATTTATTTGACTAAAAAATACTCGATCGACCTTGTCGAAAACACCAGCTTGCAGAACCAACACACTAACGCACGTGAGTCCTTCGTGCGATTTAACTTGTGATTGGTCGAAATTAAACGCATGACCGACTCCTTGGCAACACGGACTAAGCACACGTGGGTCGCTCGTTGCAATTTCACGTGATTGATTGGAATTGGCCTAACCGCCCTTTCTCAGTACCACAGATCACATATTGATTAGCGATTGCATATCGACAAATTAACAAACTCTTTTTTCGTCTTAGTGTTTAACTGCGTAAGCGCAGTAGACACAAAAACTGCCAAGATCCTCTTCCGCAGTCACGATGCTGACTCGGGGTTCGTTGCAACCGTCATTCCAATCTTGTAATGTTTGGTACAACAGAGAAACGAAGGATCGAATGTTGACCAAAACTTTCGAAGACAACTCCACTATTTACTTACCTCGATCTTGTTCGAGTTTGCCCGATTAACTGTAGACTAGGTTATTACTCACGCAAAGCACAATGAAAAGAACGAGAATAAATCGCAATGTTTGATTGCTGCAAATTTTTCAAAGACCACAAAGTCCACTCGCCCTAGCTACGGGCTCGTGCACTATTGTTGCTCTTTGAATAATTGGCTCGTGCTTATTTATTCCAAATTGCACTCGAAATCATGTGATTACCTATACTTATTGCATTCAATGCTCTCATTGCAAAAAGTTATACATCGGGGAAACTGGCCGCCGTTTAGATGATTGCATCAGAGATCATCTTTATGACATACGCAGGAACGATCTATCTAAACCTGTTTCTCGTCATTTTAATTCTTCCAGTCATTCTATTTCTAATTTTGTTGCATTCGGTCTTTCTGTAATCAACGGCGGTAACGATTGTCGCAAGACTAAAGAAATGCGACTAATTCACGCTTTGGGCACTTTCAATCCCCACGGGATAAATAAACGCTTAACTTTCTGTTAACCATCTGACGTCCCGGAAAACATTTTTTTTTCATTGTTTTAACATTTTATTCTCTTCACACATTTCCTATTGTTTTTTGCATACTCATCTCATTCTGTCATCTTGATTTGCTTTACAATAAAACCACCTCTTTATTTATTTTTCATGCATTCACTCCAACGAAGGACTTCAGTCCGAAACTTTAGTACAAAAACATCATTTCCACTACGGTGTTCAATTTAACTTTTTTTAAAAAACTGCTTCTTGAATGAACATTAATGGCTGAAAAAGTTTCCACAATAACAGAAAGAAGGTTAAGATAAACAAGCGCACCCACTGCTAATATTAACGCTGTTGCCATGACTACACTACTGACAGCAATTATGAACTGACTGGACTGCCAACACGGAGGGAGAAGGGGATTGTCTTAAAAGAAAATATTCCTGATAAACTTGAAAGCTTATATAATTTCAACACGTAATTAGACAATTCAACATTGAGTTTAAGTTGCACTTTGCCAATCCAACATTTATTGAGACTCGATTGTAGAGTCTCTCGACTACACTAGTCGTTTTAAAATTTTATCAAGAATCGATTCTAAAACAGTAATTACTAAGCGCTGAGGAGAGCAGAGCGAGAACGAGATGATTGCAGATCAAAACATATCATTAACATTTTTTATCAACTTCTTTTCTTTTTTAAAATATTTATCACTACTCTCCCGCCCTAACGGTGACCTAGGAGGTCAAGGTGAATATGGGAAGATGATCGCTCCTATTAATATACTTTCCCCTTAAAACTGTTATTCTTATAATCATCGTTATCATTTTTACTTACCCATCTGCAATAATGTTATAGAATATCTCGTTGTCTTTACTCTGGTCCGGTGTCGCGTGACAGCGATGAGCTGCGACAGTTAAACGCTTATCAGGTGCATCAACATCGAGCTGAAAGAAAACCCTTTCACTAACCGATACCCCGATGGGAAAATCTTGATCTGAATAAGGTCGATTGTAATCAATATCTTTGAATACCGAAATTCCCAGCTTCATGTCTCCCGCTGTACTGCTGGCATTGAAACCTATTCTTCTTCTTGTTGCATTGAGTTGGACGGCCGACGTGGAACCCATATTAGCGTAGAAGCACTTGAAAGGTATTCTAATTTCATTGACGCGACTAATCAGTCCATGGTAACGCTCCCTTACGGTGTTTTCGTAAACAAAAGCGTTCTTAGTTCTATAGGATTTTGTACCGCATTTGTCCAGGGAAGTGTCCAATATGAAGTGTGTACTATTCAACACTTTGGCTATACATGACGGATCATTCAAACTGATGTCCTCTCTTTCAACGTCACCTAAGGAGCTGCGATTCACTATAATGAAGATGTGATGTCGAGGGCATCCAATCGCAAGGGACGAATCGATCACTAAAATAACAAAAAATGGGATTAGAAATTAAGAATTCGACAATTAACTTAGCCTGCAAAGAGCACTCGGTTTGGTTTTATTTAATATGTAGCAAAATTGTTTTTATAATTACTCCAAGAGTCCTAAGGATTAGGAACAAAATTTCTTAACTCTCCCCTTTGACCAAATATCTATGACCCTCTAAGAAAAGCCGTGGCATTCCCAGGGGCTGACAAAAATGCCACATATGAACAAAAGCCATTCCCACAAGTATGTGAAACCTTTATAACGCCCGTCTAATTTTAATTTCAAATTTTTTACTTAGTTTTATAATGTGCACTCTATCTCTGTATTTTCATTGCTCTGATGAAGGCCGCAGGAGCGGTTGAAATAAAATTTTTAGATTATACATTTTTAAAGGATTGTTTAACTGTATATATCTATCTAGTTTTTTTAACAGATCAGTTTTCAACCTTTTTTTATTCAATATGATATTCACTGATCGCCAATCAAGTATACGTGCATATTTACTTTAAAGACTTTCCTATTTGTTCAAACTCTTGCTTCAAGTCATGTAACGCAACAACTTGCAATGCAGTGAACTCAGGTTGGATATTGAGAGGACTAATGACATTTAATTTGTGGTTTGTTTACAGATACACCAACGTACTGGCGACACAATGGATATGAACAAGAAATTGATCATAATGTACTCGCTTCGCTAGTGCGTTTATTGTGTCGCCAGTGCCTAGTATTCGTAAACAGCTCACTCACAACCATTCATTAACCCTTATATAGCTTATGAATTCAGTACTGTACTCCATATTAAGTTAGATAATTATTTTGTATAAATCGTACTCAGACACAAAAGATATAGCAAGTGAAAAATATGTTCCTAAACATTTTCGGTCGGGCCATTATGACACGAAAGAGCTTTTTCACCGGTATCTCTGCGTTTTAATATCACATTAGAATACTTGTAAACGTATGTACATTGTCTCTCAGTTAAAGTGGCACTACCCCCAAATTTTTACTCTTTGATCTTTTAGTTGTATCACATAGAATTCTATGAAAGAATAAAAACGCTGGTTACCGTTTGCCAATAACTGCATTTGTACTGGAGATATTTCAATTTGAAAAATGTGTAAAACATGCAAATGAGACGCCTGATGATGTCAGACTCTCAACCCCATTTTATATAAAGTATATAAATAGAGCTATCTCGGTCAATTTGCAGCAACGACCATTGAAACTTGTTAGACTAATTCATCTACAGGAAACACACCTACGGCTATAAAAATTATGGTGCCATGGCAACTCACTCATTTCCAGTCCCCCACCCTCTTGATTTCAATATTTTAGTGATTTTCAGCTCGCAAAATATGAAATGAGGCTACAAACTTCAGCTAACATAGTTGTATGCTTGCTGGATCATGCATATGAGGCACCATTTGCAAATATCAAAATGAAATGCCAAAGGTGGCCAGAAATGCTTATATTATTGGGGAGATCTGGAACCCAGTATGTTGCCATTGTAACAAAACTGTTAAGGTTATAAAGTGGAGCACATTTAGTAGAACCTTACAGCAAAGGATGAAGTATTTCTGATACAATATGGCTGAGATATTTTCTTTCATTATATCTGATCAAAGGTTAGTCGTCATCACTAGGCTAATTTACACATTTCAAAAACTTGAATATCTCAGGAACGAAAAGAGATATTTGAAAATAATAAACAGCATTTTTCTTCTCACACAGACTACTTGTTTATGTTTAAAAATGGCTTCGATAGAAAAGATGCGATTTTCGTCACAGGGCCACTTTAAATACGATTAATAAAAAAAATCCAGAAATTCTAAACTTTAGAATTTGCATTCGGCTATAGAATTAAAAGCTGACGATATGTTTCCAAAAACACTTCAACGATTATTAAGATGAACGATAAAAAGATACCAACAACAGCAGTTACTAAATGTTAATTACCTGTTGGTATGACTTGATCATCACCTTTACCTATGATGTTATCTGCCAGTGGATAAAGAAAAAGTTTATTGATGTATGCAAAAGAAGTCTGCACATAAGATCTCTATTAGTTATTTTGTAATTAAAAAATCAAAGAAATGACACTTATATGAATTATTATACTGTGCACAATTCTAATTCAGAATGAGAATGCTTGGTACGAGTAACCATAAGAGGTTCTAGTATTTCGATAGTACTAAATTCTGCGCTTAACTTAAATCACAGCGGACACTAAACTATGGATTAAGAGCAATGGGCGTTATGAAAACTACATCCTTAGATCCTTTCTTGATTTTTCGGTGTCGCAAAACAGTAGTATAGTGAGGATGAAAATAATACCGCTCCATGACCTTGGGAATTTCAAGGGTCATAAGCCCGCTAAAACTTCATTTTTATCAAAAGTTTTTGATAACCATAAGAAACACAAACTCTATATTTGTTTTTAACTCCACAAGAACAAATTTTGCATGGTTCGGGTGATTCTTTTCCTTTCCTAATTTTATCAAAATGAAATGAGAAAAATTGACGAAAGCTACTCTTATTACACTTTTCAGTTTGCCCTAAAATCAGCCATTCACAATTAAATCTTTCACGAGTCATTGATGATTATATTAATCAATCAATTTTATATCTAAATGCTTGATCTCTTTTTATATAAATAGTAAATATTTATTGATACAACAGAAAAATATTAGTTTTCGTTCTATTTCAATCATAATGTATTGATTATATTAATATTACAATTTTATGTCTAAATGGTTTACATTAATTTTTAATATTTATGTCTTCTGGTTTCTTAATAATAGAATTCATATAATTATCCCTATTCCTATAAAAATTCTATTGTTATTCGGAATCTCATGAAAATCATCGTCTTTTTTCATCGGTTTGAAATGATCCACTTTCTCACCCATTTTATTTATTATAGTTTACAAGTGGGTATATTATAAGATTGTATACATTTAGTTTATGAGTAGCTTTATTATATAATCACATACATTTTGTTTATATGTAGGGGATAGATATTGAAAAAAATGTGAACGAAAAACTACGGCATTCTGATGTTTCAACGCCCCTTAAGTTAAAGCTGTTGAGTCAATAATAATGAAATGGCGAAATAAGACTTAAAATGAGGTTTTAGCGGGCTTATAACATTTGAAATTCTCAAGGTGACGGAGCGGTATTATTTTCATCCCCACTATACTACTAACACTGTGAAAAGAGCGCCTAAAACTTCATTTACTTGTCAGAAGCTTCCTTATTTTAGTCCTCTAAAAACAAAGTTCTGCACAAGTCTTTTAATTTGAGTCCGACAAAAACGTCGGGCCAATTGCCAAGCCTTCTCATCGGCAAATGTAACGTTCAATAACAACTGAATGTAAAGTCAAAAATATTCAGCGCCCGAGGCTTTCCAAGAGATTAATAACCAGGATAACAATAATAATAATAATAATAATAATAATAATAATAATTTCATTTAATACTTATATTGTGTATTTTTACCTATGAATATGATTGAATGCGCATCACAAATAAATACAGTTCTCAACAGGTAAGGCTCTTAAATAGTCCACAATAGCGGTTCACATATATAAATTACCGTAAATGCCCTCAGTGATGAAGACAGGCCACAACACCGGGATCACTACCCTGTTCTTTTCGACAAATGTGTGGGTTCATTTAAAGTGCTACTGTCTTGAAAAATTCATATTCCAAATTTGACAAAAATCTGTTGGTTTAGAGTGTTAATAACAAGG
>JAOBAY020081315.1:0-10806 GCA_025331085.2 Zoanthus sociatus
TTTAAAGTAAAGAGAAAGAAAAACAAAAATTCTTTAGCTTTAAAGAGAAGATGCGATAAAGAACCATTTTCTCCTAACCAAGCTATGGCCCCGGGGCTAAGGCCTGAGATTGTGGCTCTAGGACTTCTGAAGCTCAGCGCAGCAAATATTTTTATGCTAAAAAGTTGGTTGAAACGACGGTAATATTTGTGGTTTTCAAAACAAAATAAAAACTTGGTTCTTATGGAAAACAGGGGCTTTTAAATGTTTTTATTTATGTATTTACCTTTGTGTTTGACAGATCCTGAGAGTGTGATTAGAGATACTGGCCTTAACTTTGAAGAGTCGAAGGTCGATCAGGCGTACGTTTTGGCAATTATTGTCGCTGACAGTACCGTAGCGAAAATAGTGGTCATGGTCGGGGTCAGAGGAAAGGGACAGGGCAGGGGACGGGGGGGGTGGTGGATTGCCTCCTTTTTGAAGTTAAGGGGTTTTTTTTCTGTCAAGGGAGCCAGCTTTTAGCAAGCGACCACGGGGACTCTTTCCTTTTTTGAACCCTCCAAGACTTACTTAATCCGGTTTGGACTTTGGAGACCAAAAATAGGGTTGACACCACCACCAGGGATTTTATAGCTCGTATCAAGACGTACGAATCCTGAATTCATGGGGTTTTTTTTTGTACTGCGAAATTTTTTTTCAAAATTATCCACCTCCCTTTTTAAAATCCTGTATCCGCCCCTGCAGTCCATGCGTCCGTGTCGATATTGAGACAATAACTGCCAACTATAATAACAAACGTAGCTGAAGGGATTTTTCGCTCGGAGACGTCTTGCCAAAAGCAAAGAAAGACTAAACTCTAACATCCCGCTGCCCCACATTCTGAAAATGAGCTAGTAAACGGACCCAATTTAGGATTAGAACTTACAGTACCAGCGGCCCAGTCTAGATTCTCTCTAGAAGAAATTTTCGATTAGTTCTTTCCATGTGGCATAATGTAGAACTACATTACCATCCAGCAAATCACACATGCAGGTAACTTTCCAAATGATATAACTTCAGTAAAGCCAATAACTGATCAGAAAAAAAAAACACGCATCGAATCGGTATCAATTAGGTAGTTGGGCAAACGTGTCATGAATAAATCTTGTATCAAGCCTTACGGTCACGTGTTAGAACTCGCGCAAATACAGTCACTTCCAACCAGAGGCTTGGCTTTTAATTGACAAAACGTTTGCACACTTAATGCGGTAGAGAAATTGTTTGAACCAGCCATGGCAGCAAAGCGTACACGTCTCACAAGCCATTTCTGCAACCCTTCAAGCTTGTTTGGCTGGTTAGAGACCACAGTTCACAGCCAAACAATATACTGCATTCCAGAGCCTTATATATATAACAGGATTTGCCATATCCATTTTTAAATTTTCCCAAGGTAAAATGATATAAGCATTTTTACGCACAATCCTCAATAGCTTTTGTACAGGAAAATGAGTAGCATTTAGTTACCTTAAATTCGTATAATAATTGGCATCTTCAATTTGCTTTTTTCCTAAGTACCATGTTCTTGTTGACTTTAGTTGACTTGTTGCTTCACCAAAAGCTATAATATTAATAGCACTTTCTTATATTTGAATTGATATCTCCATTTCCGACTATATGTAAATGCTATATCTATCATACAAGACAGAAAACGGGCAATGCTAAGCAGCGAAACAGCTGCGTAACAACGCAACAGCTGACCCTAACGCTAACTCTAAAATCCTAACCCTAACCCTAACCCTAGGGCTAGGCTCAAGGTTTGGGGTTAGGGTTAGGTTTGGGGTTAGGGTTAGGGTTGGTGTTAGAGTTAGGGCTGGTGTTAGGGTTAGGGTTAGGGTTAGGGTTGGTGTTAGGGTTAGGGTTGGGGTTAGGGTTAGGGTTGGTGTTAGGGTTAGGGTTGGTGTTAGGGTTAGGGTTGGTGTTAGGGTTAGGGTTGGGTTAGGGTTAGGGATTGGGGTTAGATTACACTTAGTTGTTTTGCTGTTTAGCAGTGCCCACAGAAAACCTCTTCCCAACCGCTTACTTTCAAAAAAATTTGCAATGTAAAATAAACGATTCAGCTATACCATGACAGTTAAATGTGCTTTATGGAAACAAACAAAAAAACCTGCAAGAATGGGGTAATAATAAGTCCGATGAAAACGAAAAAGGTTTCCCTCGATTCTTGATATTTCATTTTCGATAAAAACCTATAATTGTTTCGTTCTTGACGATTTTTGTTTTATCGTGAGAAATATGGAAATTTTTGGTGTTTTGTCTGTTTGGCGAATTCCGCATTCCATCTGTTCGGTTTCCCGGCAACGAAGCCTGCACAGGTTACAGTAACGTTTAATTTTAGATCTACACTCATGATTTGATAATGTCATTCGTCACGTACAAGGAAGGGAGAAAGGAATAAACAAAGGAATAAAGAGTTAACGTCTGCCCTAAGCCGTCGACCAAAAAATAAATAAGGCCACTCTAAATTAGACTGTAGTTTCCCGTCCGGTATATTTTTAGAAATTCATCCTGGCGGGCGGTTCATTATTATTATTCATTATTCAAGTGACACGTTTAATTCAATAAGATTTTCACACATACTCTATCGAAAAAATCCACTACACTTGCTCTTTCGTCATTTGAACTTAGAATAGTCCATAGAGCATTTTACCACAACCGATTTCATTCGAGCAATATACACAGGCGCTGACTAACATTAAGACATGGAACTTATAAAGAAAAAAAAACGCACATTAAATGATGAAATCAAATGAAATGATAAACAACGCGCCCAGAAACGGGAAAAAAATATGAGCCCTCGTACATGAACTTTCTTTACGGCGGTTAATAACTATAACCGGGCTATCTGCGAGTCTAAAAATCGGATGTTTTGGATGGTTCATTAGCAAACTAAGTTGTTTTTCCAGAAAGATTCAAATACTGAAAAAACAATGGCAATAATGAAACATCATGCAGGAGCTTGTAGCGGACGTGTGGGTAGTGGACTGCAAACTAAAGTTTAATTTGGAGTGGCGTAATGTGTGTCATACGCTGATCATAAAAAAAAACTGAAAACAAAAGCAGAACTTCCAGCGAGTCTCTCTAAACAAATTATTTGTCTCGTTCAATATTCTTAACTTTTTAAAATGTTTGGTATTGTACAGCAGAGCACCGCGTGTATTTGTGCATGGTAAAACTTTCCGCACATCCGCACACCACAAGAAGTGCGACATATATTTAAAGTTTTAATAAAGCAAAAAGCTTTTATTTGAGGATTAATTCCATTTGTTTGATTGCGTACGTACAAAATGTGAAGTGACCACATCCTCACCATTTTTAATTCTGTTAAACACTAAGGCAATTTTGCAAAAACCTTCTGATTTAATTGCCAATGTGAATCGAATTTGCAAAACTTTCAATTCTATTACAGACATCTTATAAAACAACTTTGAGTTGCAACATCAAAGATCAAACTTATACTCTAAGATTTTTAGTTTTGAAGCTCTATAGTTCATAACCAATTCATTTTCATTTATTAAATTTGTAAAACTAAGCAACGTAAAGTGATAAAAATACCTATATATACTATATATACTATTACGTTTACGTTTGATTGGTATTACATTTACGGTTAATTAGTATTACGTTTACGTTTGATTGGTATTACATTTACGGTTAATTAGTACTACGTTTACGTTTGATTGGTAGTACATTTACGGTTAATTAGTATTACGTTTACGGTTGATTGGTACTCCATTTATTGCTGATTAGTATTACGTTTACAGTTGTTTGGTATTACGTTTACGGTTGATTGCTATTACGTTGACGATTGTTTGGTATTACGTTTACGGTTGGTGGGTATTACGTGTCCTTTCGTTTTCATGGAGCCGAAACCAACTGAAGAACTGCACGCAATTTAGGAATCTTGCATGCTGATGAACAGTTGCTGTTTTGCTATTTTTCAGCAGCATTCTAGAATATGTCTGTTCTGATATTCATTTAAGTTTACAGTTGAATGGTATTACGTTTACGGCTGATTGGTATTACGTTTACGACTGATTGGTATTACGTTTACGACTGATTGGTATTACGTTTACTGCTGATTGGTATTACGTTCATTCCAGAAAGAGTTCATTCCATCGTTACGCATTTCGCTGCATCTGTTTACATGATCCCGAGACGAAATTGATGCCCCGGACGCCCTACAAGGCTCCTGCTTTTGATACCCGATTGCTCTCCCCCAGTTTTTTAAAGCTTGCTACGGCCCTGTGGTATGACATTTCATTCTGGTATCATGCCAGTACAGTAAATTGAAAACGAACTCTGTCCCGAGTTTTCTCGACGTCTGAAAACAGTGTAGTAAATATCAAACATAATAAGTTTAAAAAAGTTACACGATGGAAATGTATAATGGGAAGAAGAAAAACATTAAAGGTCATGGATATTTTCTTTGTTCATGTAGGAGTCCATGAGTAGGAGCGAGCAACTCCCACGTTTTGGTGTAACGGCGTTTTCACGAACCGACTTATTTTTAGTTCATTATTCCCGCGAATTCACATGCGTCCATACATAATCATTAGCGTCACCGGAAGTTTGTATAACCATCAAAACGAAACCAAAATGGCGGACAATAGTGAGGATGAATTATTTGATTCCTCCGGTAATTTTAGTGTTGTTTCAGACGAAGATTTTGAAGTCTCTAGTAGAAATTTCCCGCGAATAGCGATCTAAAAATAAACCAGTCCGTAAAAACTCCGTGATATAGGCCTAGTATGGGAGTTGCTCGCTCCTGCTTATGGGCTTCTGGTTTGTGCGAACATTTTTTGCCCATTCCTCAGTCAATCAGCAACCTTTAATGATGCTGCTCCACTACAAATCTGTTCTGGCTTTTTCAGTTTCGTTTTTCGTTTCCTTCCATCTTTCGTAAAAACAGTTATTTACTAATAGAGAGGGGGTGAGTAGTTTTTAGCTCTTGTAGGCTTGGCAAGGAAGTGACACCGTTCTAAATCAATTCCTGATCAGTCTAATATCACAGGAAGACAAGTTCATGACGTTTGTACGATCGAGGGAATATGTACTGCGTGGGATTCGGCTTGGATTGGCCGCGCTCACATTCCGTGACATCACAAGACATTCGTGTTGAGAGTTGTTAATTAAGCTATATGCAAATTGCTGTCTGTCATAAAAGCGGCAATTTAGTTTTTTACTTCAAAGAGGCTGGAAAGACGCCGAAGTATATTTGCAACAAAAAGATTGAAACAATTACTTTTTATATTTTACAATCTTACGTTTTAAGCTCGTCCAAGCACAGAGAACTCGTCACCTAAAACAAAGGTAACATAAAATTCTAATTAAGTATAGCTTGTTTGTAAATCGTGAAAGAACAAAATAATGTGTTATTGCACAACTGCTCGAATCATTATTTCTCGTAAGTATTTTAAACATTCTTCGACTGTTAGCAATTATCTATTTTTTTTCCATTTTTCCAGAATTATTTTTGTTTTAATTTGTTCAAACGTTGAACATTAACCAACTTTCTTACCCTTATTACTGGCAAAATATCAATAACTTTTCACTTAACTTATTTTTTAAGACATACAAGTACTGAATACTTACAAAACAAAGTCTTTGATGATTAAATAATTACCAACGTGTTTTACTTTTAGTGTAGAATTAGGTCTTTTAATAATGATGATTGTTGAATGAATAATGGTAAAGTTTAATATCGAAGCAAAAACAGAACTAAACGCAAGTTAAATAACATAGCATGGCCGTCACGGAAAAGAAAATCGACTGACGATGAATTTAAATCGTTAATCATAACACAAGCTTCATCTTTTTTTTAAAATAGAATATACCGCTATATTCTACGGTAGGCCTTACTAAGTTACAAGAAAAGTCAGCCACTGTTTCTCGTTTGAAAAGACAAGGCCGAAATAAACTTTCTGAAGTTAGTGTTGAAACTGAACACAGGCAAATTAGGAAATTGTTGTCAGATATATTGGGCTGTAAGTGAAACACAAATATGGCGTGAGGCTCTCGTTAGATAGGGAAAACGATAAAAAAAACCAATTAAATGTTGGCTTTTGTTCATTGTCCAATAATATCTAATCTTTGTTAATCATAATTTTAAAAAAACAAATACATTCTTTATTTATATAACAACGTAATTTGGGGAAGAAAGTTTCAGTTTCGATCTTCTTCAATACTTTTATGCATACCTACGCCGTGTCATCGCTCTATCAGGAAACTTTTCCGGCATTTCTGCTTTTAGTTGTCTGCCGTATATATTTGTCTTAAGATGCACAAGGTTTCCCATTTGAAAGACACAGTAACTGAAAATACACTTTGGATCATATCGTATACTGACGCTAATTAGCCGACACATTTTATTTTCTACTCTCTGGACTGTACGATTATGCATTAGTTATTAGGTTTGGATTGGACTAGTGGGGTTTCTAATCACTCGGCTAATGCCTCGCCATGCGGGGCTATTTCAGCTGTACTAATACCCCGCCATGCAGGGGGCATTCCAGCCACGCTATAAATTTTATTTGATTGTTTTGCCTTCTGCTACCTCCTGCAACTCACTGACTCATCTCATGTTTAGTCTTGATCTTTTACTCTTTCTGTTCCGCATTCAGATGTCAGAACAAAGTCCACTGTCTTCTGGTACTTTATATCACTTTATATTACTGTCCAATGCAACCACCGCCTAATCCCAGACAAAATTTCGCAACAACTCAGACACTTCCAACTCTCGACCCACTGGGGCAGAGATTCTATACCTAATCACTGCGCAGCATTATCCCTGCCATTAATAATACTTATTTGTTGTAAACTTTATCTGTGAGACGTCTGACTCATGAAACTAAAACGCAGTACTTCAGCCGGAGCTTGCTTTAATCTTGTTTTCCGAGTATATTTTTGAAAAATAAGACTTGTTGACTCATTTTAGAAAGTGTGTACGTACGGAACATTAAACATCAATCCGTACAGTGTATAGCTATAATATATTATTTTGACTAAAATTCTTTGATCAAATATATTTTCACTGATAATTCTCTACATACTCTCACGTCGAAAAAAGATGAAAAATACCAATATTGCGAATCTTTTAGTTTTACATTTTAAAACATTTAAATTGTTAATTATAAAGACGTGACAGAACCAACAACCTGCCTCCGTTTCCCGTTTGAAATTACGTAAAATAACCGGAAGTGAAGGAAAAGAAATCACGTCCAAACTTCGTTGCCTAAATACTGCTAGTCTTGCTTTTATCCAGTTAATTATTCCACGGCAGTCAGACTACATTTTGCCTTGAAAATGAGAAAACAATCATTCGTTCAATTATTCATGTAGAACTTGATGATACAACTAACCATTTTCAGTTGCATCGGCCTGAGTTCATGAAAGTGAGTGACATTTTTGCCTTGATTCAGGATTATTGTAAAATATCAACTATCTTCTAAAATACCATTGTTAACAAAGCACCCCGGGAGAGGATGGAGGGGGGGGGGAGGGTACTCCCACATATGAGCCATACGGGTGTGTGCCGCCCGATAGGGTCTACTTTTTCGACCTAAATTCATAAACAGGGTATGGGTTTTCAGCAGAAAATCATAAACAGGGTACACGCTAACCGTCTGTAACTGTAATAGACAGGGTAGAATTTTGTCCACGGTGCCAGTGTTCTGGTATCAAAAATAATTTTGTTTTTAAAGGCAGACAGGAACAAACTGGCAACATCCGCATTCAAGCGCGTTGGTAGTACCCCGCTTGACTTGACAAGCCACACACGTTGTATGGCTATCTTTATACTTCATGTCATAAACAGGATATTGAAATACCTACTTTTTTGTCATAACAGGGTCAGGGTTTGACAATATGGGCGGCACACCCCCACCCATATGAGGTGGGGTACCCCCCCCCCCTCCGGGTTAGAAACTGGCGCACTTATGCTAATAAATGAAAAAATGTAAACTAAGATCCGCCTATACAGACCTGTCAAGTTTTGGAAATTAAAATGAGGGACAAACACGCATACAATTACAAAATGAATTAACTCACAGGCCTGTTTGTAGCGAAGCACGAATAACTGACTTCTGTAGCATGGGCTGCTTTCCTACCATCTAAATACAAGATCCAAGATTCAAGATTGACACAATAAAACAAATATGAACTATTTGATTTCATAACAATCTTGTGTCGGCTCGTCACGCTTTTATGTCACATAGATTATGTTTTGAATTTTTATCAAAATGAGCTGAATAAAATAGAAAAAGAAACAAAAGAAGGACCACAAAACCAAAAAATGAAAAAATGCGGAACAGCTGGCCTATTTGAGAGCAAGCGTGCGGGAATGCGAGTTTGACGAGAAAGTGCGTGCAAATCCCGCTAGTTGCGCGACACTTGACAGGTCTGTCTATATTAGAGACCTTTAGATCCGAGGACCAGGACGAGATTTAACTACGCGCGCGCTTTTTCCAGCAAACTCGTCCTCCAGAGGAGACTTTTGCATGAAATCTCGTCCTCTCCACAATGAGTTTGCTGAAAAAAGTGCGCGCGCCCTTGAAATCTTGTCCTCGTCCTCGTCCTGGTCCTCGGACGAAGCAAGGAGATGCCAGTGTCTATTCCAGAGGTTTTTCGCTTAACGCCATGTAGCCCTTGCAACGCATGGCGGCCATGTTGGAGGGCAACCGATACTGACACAGCGCTTAAATGCTGACTGTTGTTGGTGAAAATAGTGAATACTTGTGTAGTTTTCGGTTGCACTAATCACGACAAGTAGTCATTTTTCCATATTCTAACGGTAATAACGCACCAAGGAGAGCAAACAAAAACGCTTCCAACCAAAAGACGCGATAAATGGATAGCCAATTTTAATAAATAGAAAGGATTTTATCCGAACATCTAACCTAGAATCATTGGGTCTGCTCTAACTATTTTCATTAAGGTTAGTGTGAAACGTTTTTGTAAAGATTATTAGTTCACAAGCAAATATTGTGTTTCTGAGATTACAATAAAATTTTGTAATCAGAAAAATTACAAATGTACTTCATCGAATCTCTTTCTTCACTCTGGTAAACCATGCAGCTGCTCTTTACGAACCAGAAAATCCAGGCTGGGTGCCCATTCTGAAAATGGGGAACGGTCTGAAAAAGGAGGAATCTCCGATATCAGTTGAACGTTATGAAACTCGGCATATAGTGAAAAGGCTAAAAGAAGGCTCGGGTCCAAGAGGCAAATCGAGTCTTTTAAGGAGAAAGCAGCAACTCCGCCAGCAAAAAGACATACCTCCATCAACCTGCAGCAATGTCATGATTTAGACTACGAATTGGAAAACCTCAAAGCGGTTACAGTTTTGATGAAATATATAGAGGATATTGCACGGTCGCGCGAACATATGAAGTTTATCTTCGAGTGGTAAAAATATTTAACGAGTGAGCGCCGCGAACGAGAGAAATATTTTTTTCCACGAGAAGATAAAGATGTTTCGGGCGAACGTGGTTGGTGCATTTGGTAAGATCTCTGCTTTCCAACCACAAGGTCCTCAGTTCTATCCGCAGTTTGCCGAGATTCGAATATTTGTGTGACCTTCTATTCCGCCTAAGCCAACTCAGCTTTCCATCCTTCCAGGATAGGTAAATGAGAACCAGCGTCTGCTGGGAGCTAACCTGCGATTGATTAGTGTCCCGTCCAGGGGGAGTCGAAGACTTCCATCCGCTTATAAACACTACAGAAACCGGAGATAAGCGCCGGCTCCATGAACCACTATGCTCGCAATTCTAAGGTTGAGCTAGGACAAGTGCGCAAGTTTCAGCTATGTCACTCAAAACCTATTAAACAGGCTGATTATAAACTAAAAGTTAAAATTTTTGGATGGCATCACCGTAATTATATAAATAATAAAAGAAACTGAGCCGCTAGTAAACCCCTTGTCAAAACAACTAACTGAAAATATTTTGTTTCGTAATTTATCACAAACATTTTTAATGTAGATCCATTTTTCAGTGCAGAAAATTCTTTATGAAGTGGATAACTGTTCTTTTATCGTATAACTGACCTAGAACAGGTTGATTGTCACTGCGCAATTGTATAGTTAACGAAAAGTAAGTCAGTGAGAAAGAAATGTTTCAAGAACTTCTCTATTCTGCTATGAAAAAAGGCCGCAAAAATAAAAAAATGTGTCTATTGACTATTGTATTTGATGATAGCCTTCAGCAAATACACAGAACACTATAGATATTGCCTGGGCGACGATGTTTAATGTGGTGTATATATATTGACTTTTTGTTCTTTTTTTCTTCACTTACATATAATAAAGCAAGAGAGAAAACGGTTAAAACTGTTAAGCGATAAGGGGTAATGATTTATTGTCATTGTGTAGTCAACAGCGAATATGCCTTAGCTGAGTTGATATTTGGGGGGATGACAGTTTCTAATTTAACAAGAACAAGTGTCTTTTACGGTGCCCCAAACAACTCATATATGATGCAAAAAAATGCTAAATATTTTATTTTTTTTGTAAAATTTCATTCTTGAATCCAGTAAAAGCTAAATGCTGAAACATTAAAACACAAAACTTAATACAGGTCTTTTAAAAAAGCACTATGAAGTTCTCATGACGTTATAAATGACCTTCCTGGGTTTTGCACGCAGCGCAATTCAAAAATGGAAAATAAAATTCTGAAAAATGATATTAGAATAAATATTGTTTCTGGACTCTGTTATCATAATTGCCAACGAGCCAGCCGAGCGAAGACGCGAGGCTGGCGAGGCGGCAGCATTATAGAGCCGTGCGAGGTATAT
>JAOBAY020081326.1:0-10806 GCA_025331085.2 Zoanthus sociatus
CCAAAGGGAACTGGGACTGACTAACGAGCCTTCGTTCTCTTAGCCAGCGAGATCTCCTTGACGACGATCACGTGTTTGAATAACCGCTAGGAACGCCTGATTCAATTGGAATGGTTACAACTCGTTCATTCAAACTGATGACATAGTGACGAGAGGCCTCATAAGGCCTTTCGTCACAAAAATGGGTCACTGTTAAATCATAGCAAGTATACTTCTGTTCGGGTCCTGTTAAAATTTTATTTCCAGAATTAAAATTTAAATAATTACTGTTAGTAATACCATACAATAACTTTGATAATACCAATCTAGTCTGTGAACCATTTTATAGTTGCTGAAGTATATAACTTGGATAGAAATTATAAGGAGCCATGTTTGAGTGGGAAATTATGTTATGTTGAAGAATCTAAGCCCAATAACAAAAAACTGTATTAATTGTTTAGTATATCAGCGATAAAAAATAAATAAATTAGTCCTGAAAATATTGATTTTAAAAGAGGTAGAAATATTAGCTATTAAAATTGATCAAGCTGAACAAAAAAATTAAAACCTAGCTCATATTCTGTTTGTTGAAAGCATTCAAAACACAAAATCAACTTTGGCCAAATGGCTGTCACTGAGATAATTTGTAAAACTAGCTTTTCTAGCTTTCCCACTGGGATATAAATAATTTCATATTTTTTAAATGAAAATACCTCCATGATTACAAACTAAATATGTTTTGAATTCAAGAATTGAACATTACAAATTCAACAATTATTTTTGAACAGCAAATTAAACCTACTATGTATGTTAAGTTTTCATGTTTTATGAAAAAATACTAGATCAAGATCACAAATAAATAATTTATATAAGTTATTGTACAATTTTGTTTTAAAGAAAATGCTACGAATGTTACATAATTTACTTTGATGGCTACAGCGTGCAACAGCTGGTCCAGAAATAATGACAATAAGAATTTATTTGCACCAAAACAGACATCCACACTTACATTTAATTACTATCAGTGTCTGAAATTAATTCAGTTCTTTGTTATCACTGACCAGTATTATTTTCATTCTTTTTGAAAATTAATATAACATACATATTAAATTTTTAGCTGTAATTTTTTTCATTAGATCAACAGACTAAAGCATTTAAACTTCCTGAAAACTATAAGATTTGTGTCAAAATAAATTTTGTAAAATATACACAAATTAAGAACAAAAAATATTTTAAAGTTGTAATGATAATAATTTTGCATGAGATGAAATCTTACAAAATGAATGAAATAAAATATAAATTTTCTGTTCATAAAAAATAACAGTGTTCTGTCAGTGTTTTTCAATTTTTTGAATTCTGCTTTGAACTTTGTACAGCAGATCTATACAGTATGAGTATTTTAGTAACTAGAACAAATTTTACTAAAAATAATATAATTAGTATTTTTGAATTTTTTTGAAATCTACAGTACATTGAAGTGGTTAAGTACTGTCATGAGCCAAACACCTTAATAGGTGTATGTCTGGTGCTAGTTTGAAGTTTTTCTGACAAAATGACGAAATGTTTTGTTAAACATAAATCCTTTTATTGTAAATAAAATTTCAATCACCAGTACTGTTATGCTCTGCATTATAACAGATTCTCCATATTGGTCAACACCTTGAACAAGGGTAGTAAATCCTTAAACAGTAGCTATAACCAAAAAGGAAATAATAAAAAACTTGTTTTCTTCCAGTAAGAGAGATTCTTTATCCAGTAAAAATTATATGCCAATTATATGGCCCTAATTTATTAGACTGCGGAAAGTAAACTCTAATATGTGAAATTTTATGTCAGGAAAAGTGAAATGGGCGATTAATTCCAAAAGACCTTTTTCACGCAAGCGTGACATTGATATTAAATATTTCGGTTTTCAAAAAACGAAATTAATGCATCATCAAATTTGTCAAACTAAAAATAGTAAAAAAAATAAAAATTATGCAAAGTTTTGATGTTATTGGCCAAAAATTGGCGAAGTATGTGAACATTTTAAATCATATTTTTGCAAAATTTTTGAAAGAAAATGTATATGTTTACCATGATAACGAGGTTAGTAGGGCATCTAATGCCCTATTTCACAAAAGTATTTATGACTTAAAATGTTCACATCTTCACCAATTTTTGGCCAATAACATCGAAACTTTGCATAGTTACTATTTTTGGTTGGACAAATTTGATGTTGCATTTCGTTTTTTGAAAACCGGAATATTTATCAATGTCATGCTTGCATGAAAAGGGTCTATTCAATGATTGCTTGTATTTATAGAGCATGCAGACAATACACTGTAGATATTTAAATGTCTTGCTATGTTCTCTGTATGTAATTTAGAAAAGCTATAAAAACATTTTTTAAGTGGATAATCAAAACCCAAAATAGGCCTGCAATAACTGTGTCTGGCTACTGTGAGTTTGTTTGACTTTTAATATTATAAACTAAGTCAGATTTGCTCAATATTGTCAAATAGCTTTGAAGTCAATACGGCATTCAAGATTGATAAAATTTGCATGAAGTGTGTGTCTAAACAAACTCAAATTTGCTGTACTTTGGTTCTTTATTTTTGAGTAAAAAAATTAATAAAATTAGATTTACTCCCATTTCCTTCATCTATAGAGAACCCTTATTTTTAAGAATTTTCCTCATTTATTTTTAGTTTAGCCTGCACAGGAAAATGGAAGAAACATATAATCTTTTAGAAATCTGAGTTTTTATGGAGTTATGTAATGCTAATTTGACATTTTTTGATCTAGAAAATTATGAAATTAACAGATCACCATTTTGACAGTTATTGAATTTTGTAATTTGTCCTGCACATGAAAACACTAATTCTACTGTGCATAAAATTATATGTTTTGATTTTGGGGTAAAACACAAATGATGCTGCCATTTTGCTCTATTAATTAACATTTGACATGCCAGAGAAAATGAGGTGCTGAGTGGACACTCAATGACACCTGCCTTTATGGCAATAGCCTCAAAAAGTTGGCATTGATAATTACTTTTATTTATTAGTACACAGTTCTATACTTTGTGTCATGCCAAGTAGAGTATGCCACTGATGATATTTCACAAGCCAGAACTGGTAGACTAACTAGAGCTTACTATCAATGTCTTTTATCCAGGGACCTGAAAATGGAGAACATTCTGTTAGATGAAAACAAGCAACAGATTAAAATCATAGGTAAATGTATAGTATGCAGGGAAGTTGCTAAGGGAGTCAGCATGGATACACACTAATGTTTAAACTTAGTAGCATTAAGTGGCAAGTAACAACCTAAAATATTGTTACTAGCCAAAAAACTATAGCTAAGCATTCTCCGTGAGAAAAACAGAAACTACTTTGGTCATATTGTTTATAGGCCAAAGTGGCAAGAGGAGATAAAAAACCTTCTTGCCCAAACTGAATTTTACTAGTTTGTGGCTAGTTGGCTACCGTTCAGTATCGAGCTCTGGAGAGGAAGAAAGTGTCTCCAATGTTAACACTACAAGGATGTTCTTAGAAGTACATGAGAAACATCCACATGGATCAAGATTAACTTTTGTGCTCTGGAGCCAGCTGGCGACTAAAGGGAAAAATAATTTGGCCACCAGGTTATATTACATTTTGGTTGCCAACTCAATTCGTACACAACTTACATATTATTAAGAAGATCATAAGTTTAATGTTACTTCGAATGTATACAAGAAAACTGCTAACTAAAATAAATAGTGAGAAAGAAACAGCATAAAAAATTGCCAATGCAATGCCAGCCAGTTTTTTCTGGTAAGACCGGATTCACAGGTTGATGAGGCTTTAGCCGACCCAATAATTTTTCTCATAATAAGTCAAAATGGAGATGAAAATAATAGCAAAATTTATTTTTACTTTGATGGATTAATTGGAAGCATTTCAAGCCATTCCAAAAGGTCTAAATAGAAGTTCACTATCTGGTCGATCGACCTCGCCATTCCCCCTCGGCTGTCTATGTCACTGTTTGCGACGTGGTGACGTTTTAAATGAATAATGAAGAAAACAAGTCCAGCAGAATTATTTGAGGGACCATTTTGTCTGTTCTGTACTTTCATTTTTGGAAATGAAAGAAATTGGACGAAGAAAGTTGCTAGGATTTCAGAATAATTGGTAAGCCAGGGCTTGTCTGGCTTATAGGTAGCTATGCGCCTGTCTGCAATCAAACGTTTATAATTGGCTAAACCAACATTTTCAGCAGTCAAAACTGTAGATATTAAAATTTTCAATTAACCAGCTACCTGAATTCTGATTGATTACTATAATTATAATAAAAATGTATTACTTTAAATACAAAAGTTGCCCCTAATTATCCTGCATTACAGGACAAAACTTGATTTGCGAGCTGCTGGCAAAGTTCTGAAATCTAATTGCCAACACTCAATTTTTTGTTGCATGCTGGTGACTAGTGAGTCTCAACTTTGAGCCCTGATCCAGTGCATTTTAGCATTAGCAGAGAAAAAGTCTGACATAAAACTCAAAAGAAAGGCAACTGATAAAAAATACTGTATTTGTATAAATAAAATCCTTTTTAATTGGGTCTGGTTGCATTACTGTACATTTCTAAAGAGAAACTAAAGGAGCTATGTAGTAATTTTACAGGACAATACATAAATCTTTTTGCCTGCAGGCGTAGGGGTAGACCCCACACACCTTAATGGAGTACCCCCCCCCATATACAGGGTTTTGTTTTGCTTTTCCTTCTACACAGGTTCCAATTGCTACTAAAACGAAACATATCTTCCACTAATGCTAGATTTGTTATAAATTGTCAAACACTCCATTAGAAATAAAAAATTGCTAAGTTTTCCTGGTGGCCCTGCCTCCCCCTGTTTTGTTTTAATTTAGTTACAATAACAATAAAAATTTAATTAGTATAAAGAAAACTAAACAAAAATATTCTGAGTGGATTTCCCAGTAAAAGATCTAGGGTCAACTGGAATATCATGTCTGGAAATACTACGAAAAAAGTTTAAAAAAATTGTACAGTTACTACATAAATATTACAATTATAGTGAACGACAGTTTTCATGATATAATGATAAAAAGATGTAGAAACAAATGGTGTGCCTGCCTATACTATAGGTATTAGGTACAAGGCATCCAGTTTCAGTATAATTTGGTGTGCCTAGCCTATAAGTCCCCAGGTAAAAGGCCTTATTGACAGTAGTTTAAGTATATAGTTGTGTGCCTGGCTTATAGATGTCCAGGTATAAGGCATTCAGTTAAATTACAAAGTGGCTTGTCCGGGTGCAAGGCATCCAGTTTAAGTATAATGTAGTGTCCCTGGCATATAATTGTCCAGGTACAAGGTATACCATTGTAAGTACATAGTGGTGTTCCTATCCTATAGTTGTCCACATACAAAGCATACCGGTGTATGTACATAGTGGCGTACCTGGCCTATAGGTGTTCAGGTACAAACCATCCAGTTTAAGCACATAGTGGCATGTCTGGCCTAAAGGTGTCCAGGTACAAAACATCCAGTTTAAGGACATAGTAGTGTGTCTGGCCTAAAGGTGTCCAAGTACAAAACATCCAGTTTAAGTACATAGTTGTGTGTCAGGCCTAAAGGTGTCCAGGTACAAAACATCCAGTTTAAGTACATAGTTGTGTGTCAGGCCTAAAGGTGTCCAGGTACAAAACATCCAGTTTAAGGACATAGTGGCATGTCTGGCCTAAAGGTGTCCAAGTACAAAACATCCAGTTTAAGTACATAGTTGTGTGTCAGGCCTAAAGGTGTCTAGGTACAAAACATCCAGTTTAAGTACATAGTAGTGTGTCTGGCCTGAAGGTGTCCAAGTACAAAACATCCAGTTTAAGTACATAGTTGAATGTGTATCTGGCCTAAAGGTGTTCAGGTACAAAACATCCAGTTTAAGTACATAGTAGTGTGTCTGGCCTAAAGGTGTCCAGGTACAAAAACATCCAGTTTAAGTACATAGTTCAATGTGTATCTGGCCTAAAGGTGTCCAGGTACAAAACATCCAGTTTAAGTACATAGTGGTGTGCGTGATCTATAGCTATCCAGGTACAAAACATCCAGTTTAAGTACATAGTGTTAGTATATTACTAAGTAAACATAAATAGCAAAGCAGAACATCATTAGTTCATTTAGGTGTTACTAATATATACAGTAATTACAAACAAAATAACTAAATTGGAGGCACCCTACAGATTTTGGACTTAGCAATGCATGTGGCAAGGATGAGTATCTGAAGACACAGTGTGGTTCACCTGAATATGCCGCACCTGAACTATTCAAGAAGGGCTGCCGTTACAGCACAGAAGTTGACATCTGGAGTCTGTAAGTATCAAATAGAAATACATGTCTTACATTATTATCAACAAACTGCAATGTTGCATTCAATAAAGAAGTTGTCTCCATATTAGTTAACTATAAGCCTAGTTACTCTGGATCGTGACAACATCATGTCATCAAAGTGTGTAATATTCCTGACCACCCCACTCAGCTGGGGTATATGCATAAATTTGCGTCATGTTCATAAGGCAACCAGAGCCATTCACTAGAAAAGATTCATTGATCATTACTTTAATTTGTAATACTTGAAACCCAAATATCAAACATATCAAGGACTTCTGCTTTTGTACCCGTATTGAACATAATTGTAGTAATACAGTAATTTACAATATTTTCATTTCTGAATAGTATAGTAACCGCCGCCTGGTTAGCCTAATTAACTGCCACCTGTTTAGCCCAGTTGGTAAGTTGCCAGTCTATTGTGCGGGAGGCTCGGGTTCGATTCCCGGCCGGACCAGCACTCAGGGTCTTAAAATAATTGAGGAGAAGGTGCTGTTTGTCATCTGAAAGGTCTCTTTACCTTAGAGTGGTAAAGATGGTGTCCCCAATTTGTAGGCCTTTGGCCGGCTAGAAGACTTGACACCTAAATAAAGTCTTTATTATTTATTACTATTATTGTTATTACGTTTCCACTACAATTTATCGTGAATAAAGCAAAAAATCTTCCACTGATTACTACGCCATCCTCCATTTTCTAACTGTTGTTTTGTACTTACTGTGATGCTAAGTTCACGAGGTTTCGATATCATTTCTCAAATCCTGCAGGTGATACAATGAGATTTTATCTGTATGTCTACAAGCCGGATCCATATGCTCAGCTCATCGAAAACTATCAGAGTTCACAGATGGATTCATCCATCCAGAGCGAACACGGTAAGAATACACCAAAGAACAGTACTAAACAATGAGTACAGTGAGTATACATACATTTCGATTATCATTAATGGAACGTTTTTGTGCTTGGCAGGCATTTTGCATAACAGGCCCGTACGCAGAAATTTTGCTGGGGAAGGGGGAGTGCCCCCCAGACATGACGTCTTTTTATCACAACTTTCATATTTTCAGGACAGCATAAAAATGATAAAGTTCTGTGTAAAAAAAACTTTGGACTTGGCCGGTGCTTTTACTGCACTGACAAATTAGTTTTATTCTAATTTATTGAGATTGTTTTACAGATAAAGAAAAGTGCTTCGAAATATGCTATGATGATCATTTTCAATCGTAAACTTTATTTTTTATTCGTTCGTTTTATAATCAAGTAGACTTAGTAAGCCTTTACGGCCGCTGGGGGGGGGGGGGATGCGTGCGCACCCAGTGCACCCCCCTGTGTACGGGCCTGCATAACGTGGTCATTTAAGAAATATACTTTCTCTGTGCCTTATAACCTAATGAAAACCGAGGCGAATTAAAGGGAAGATCAGTGAAAACCTTGACTCCGTCGAGGGTTTTCACCTGCTCGAGAATTTTCACAAATTTCGCTAAGGTTTACACCAGGTTATTAAGGTACAGAAAATATATAAAATCATTATTTTCCGATTTAACAAAGGGAAAGACGATATGCGAAGCGTGTATGTATAGTTTTATTTCTTTCATGACACTGTAAATTCTCCCAACCTGGTGGAGACAGCCAATCATATCAATCATGTCATTTTCGTGTTTCATGGCGCAATGAAAACACACTTTTTGACCATTGAAAACGGGCGTACTATCCAAATTACTTTATAAATCTGAATCACAATGAGAGAATTTTAGGGTGTGTAAATGGTTGTGCTCAATAAAACTTGTCTTGTTTGAAGAACAGATGATGATGATGATGATAATATTGACTTTATTTAGGTGTAAAATTTATTTAGCCAGCCAAAGGCCTACTAATAGGGGACACTATCTTTACTATTATAAGATGGACGGAGACATTTCACCTGACAGACACACACACATAAACACACATATACAGATACGGTAGTTTTTGGAAATTGTGATAACTTTTCTTTGACAAATTTCGAGCCATCAATGCTATCTCAGTCAAGGAAAGCTCCCGCTGTTTAGGTTGAGAGCTTTATTGTATTAGGTGATGTTTCAATTCAACCCATTTGTTATACAAGAAATTTAAAAAGGATGTTATAATAAATTATATTAATATCCGAATTTTCATTTTTACCAGAGGGCAGTTTTACTGCATCAGAAGAGATAAAGGTTGCTTCTTCGAATGCTCATCAGGATACAAGTGAAAATAAGGAACATCAAAGGCAGCAGGAAAGTGGCCAAGATGCGGGGGTGCATCCTTCTGCTGTTCCAGCATCAGATAGCACTGAAAATGAACATTTGGATGTTCCAATGCCACCGGAAAATAATACCGATGAAGGCCAACTCGAGAAACCAGATCTTGAACAAGATGTTAATGCAACGAAAGGGTTGAAAAGGAAGAGGGATTCTGAAGAAAGTGAGGAAGCTGAACTTAGCCAACAAGAAAATGGTAGGTAAACTTACCTAGGAGCGAAAAAATATTTCTTCATTCTAAATTGCGTTTTAAAAAAAAGTTCAGAATTTCGGCCGTTTTGGTTTTTCACTTCATTACTGTATTATTTAGGCAAGTTTATTGGCAAGTTTTACACTGTTGTGAGAAGAATTTTGGAACTTACGTTTTAAACTATAGTCCTTCGTCGGAGAGAATTCTGTTTCTGTAAAAACACCGACGCAGCATTATTGTGTCTAAAAGCTTCATGAAAGAAAATAGAGCAAAATTTGACATTCACACCAAGATCGTAGCCGTCGAGCGATTAAACTTTAGCCACAGACGAGGAAGAACAGGCAGCCACTTCCTTTGCAATTGACGTTATATAAAGGATTTATTATTTATTTATGTATTTATTTATTTATTTATTATTTATTTATAAATAATTCGAAGAACACTCAAATCAAAGAAGAGAAGCTACAAAGTATCCGTTAATGTTTCCCATTATAAAACAAGCCATTCGGTAGCAAGTTGAGAACTGGCTAAACACGTTTATTAGAGAGCTTAAGCACCAGGACTTCTTGCTGTCATGGAGCCAAATGGAACTAAACTGTCAGCAGATGTCGCGTACGTGAAGACGTCATGCGGTCGTGGTGATCATCACGGAGGCCAACAAGTCTGTTCTTGCCTTTGTGTTGGTCTGTTAGGACTGCGAAGTTTTTTCAGCCAAGTTATGGCTTCAAGTACCGAACAAATTGTCAATAAATCTTTTTAAGTAAATAATTATTACTTACAATTTACTCTAATACTGACTTTTTCTCCAGGTTCTTGCCGTACCTCTAACCAATTTTACAATCATTGTGTTTACGATTGAGCTCTTCAAAGTTAGTTTTCGCGCCGTTTTACCCTGCGTCCGTCCGTCGCGGTAGCGCGCGCGCTGCTTAAGTTAAAAAATGGCGCCAAAAACGCCGTTCTCGATCCAGTCTACTCTCGGAAAATTGACCTCCATCTTGAAGAAATACTCCGGTGCTTTAAGCTCTCTAATGTCCCGTCCATGGGGAGTCAATGACTCTCATCCATTTAACAATTTGAAAACAGGAGATTAGCAGCGGCTCATATGGTCCATTAGGCTCAAGAAAGGACTTATTTTATTCGACTTTGTACCGCCGTAGAAGGCGTGACGTTAGAAAATGTTGGTAATCAACTGAACGTAATTTTTTTTATAGGACCACGAGCAATGGTGAACGAGTATTCCTGTGTGTGTCTCCATAGCGACCGCTCACCCGTTGAACGGAAGGGTAATCTTGCGGCGTTCAAGGTGAGTTTTGCCGTAAATAATCACTTTAGCGCCTAGGCGCTTATCTAACTCGGAACAAATCCGAGCCCCACAAGTGAATAGCACTTTTTGCGCATGCTGATTGGTTAACTGGGAGGTGATTAGCCAAATACTATTCACCTCCGAGCAGCAGAAGAAAAACAAAATGGCTTCCTGTTTCGTTTCGGTTTCAAAATGTCATAAATTAAGTTACTGTTTGGTCCGCTAGTTATTGAGCTTGTGTGGTATATACTAAAACAAGTATTCACCGAAGTGGAAGTGAATAGTAGTGGATATTTATCGAGCTGCAATGCGGCGAGGTAAATATCCACCACTTTCACTAACATTGAAATAATTATGAATACACGAATACACGAAAAATTTGCAGGGTTTCACCTGACGTTACGTTGGTGTCCTTTTAAAAAGAAAAGAATTTTGATGATCTCTTTTGTTTAGGGCACCAACATGGCCGCTTTGTCTTTTGCATCTCTCGGGAATGGGTAAAACAAAAGACCTGATAGTGTAATGAATTTAGTTATCAGACTATTATTTATAGTGTAATTAATATTACACCATAAATATAGTGTAAAAAAATATTTAAAAAATATTTACATAATTAAAATGTGGCCGCATAGTTATTACTGTGTATGTTTTCATTTATTTTCTTATGATTTCTGTGGTTTCTCCTAAGAAT
>JAOBAY020081337.1:0-10805 GCA_025331085.2 Zoanthus sociatus
GTACTAGTACTACTACTGTACTAGTACTACTACTACTACTACCACTACCACTACTACTGCCACTACCACTACCACCACTACTACTACTACTACTACACTACTACTACTACCACTACTACTAGTACTAGTACTACTACTACTACACTACTACTACTACCACTACCACTACTACTACCACTACCACTACCACCACTACTACTACTACTACTACCACTACTACTAGTACTACTACTACTACTACTACTACTACTAACAATAATATACAGTACTGTATACAATTTATAATTAACACTATTACTGCTACTTTAATATAGCAGCATACAATAGCAACTTACATTCTGGACAGCCTTCTTTTGGTCCCTGTGCAGGATTTTCTCTGTTTATCTCACAGCAACCATAGCCAAACGTACTAAGACATTGTGAAGGTGCCGGCTGTCCTAAAAAATGGTGAAAATTAGAGATAATTAAACATATTATTAAAAGTCTCTTAAGCAGATGTACTAATGAATAGTTTTGATTGTAGGACTATTCCAAGGTGGCCACCATTTTCTGGATATAAATTCAAGGATTTTTCCAGGACTTTCCAGGACCTTTTCCAATAAATCCAGGAATTATTTCAATAAATCCAGGAACTTTTCCAATAAATCCAGGAACTTTTCTTTCGAACAAACCTTGAGAGAATTATTTTTCAAAACGCAGAGCTACAATACAGTACATACACTATATTAACAAGCTTTTGGTCAAAATCGATCACCTGAGTTTGGTCTATCTTTCACTAACTGGCAAGAAGGTGCAGTTATAAGCCATCTTTATTTCTTGGTTAAACCATGGCCAAGTCTTCAATAGATTTAAACCACTGAATATATTATGTATGAATGAAAATTATTTTTATTGAGTTTTTGTTCCAACAAAAATTGTCATTTATCAGAGTATACAATAAGAATTTTTTGGCGGCCATTTTAGCGCACAACCATTGAAACTTTTCCCACCTGTTAGACAAGTTTGAAGTTTGGGTTTCTTGTGAAGAACCTCATTGACATTTTTGCTTGGTAATTTTGTTTGATTTTTAAATATGGAATTGAACCCTCTGCCAGATTTACTGAATACCTCATTTACATTGAAATTGGTTCGTTTTATGGTGACAAAAGCTTGAAGGCATGATATGCAGATTTCAGACTTTAAGACAACATGACCAGCAAGTTTATCATCGAAGACAACTACGTGTGAAAACACTTCAAATACTGGTTGAGTTCTTCTAATCTTCATTGTTCCTTTAACCCCCAAGGGAGATTTGAGAATGAGAGACCCACATTCCTAAGGATAATTAGCATTTCATGAGGCATTCACTCATCTAAAGAGGCATTTTCAAGAAAAGCCATATAGAAAACTCAAAGAGGCGTTCTTATAATTATAATTAATAATTATAACTATAATTTGATGTTAAGTAACCTATCGATAATACTAACAGCTTCATCAAGGCTTTTGATTATATAGCTCTACTCTATCACATAATTTCTTTGGGTCGGGGTCACTGTAATACTTGATTGTACTTTAATTACAACAACCAGTCTTTTTTAATTTACCTTTTTTTGATGGGTGAGTAGCTAAATACGCCAATTCAAGCAATTTACTCAACTAACACTTAGATCTGTGCGAAACTTTTCCAGTTTTATTACGAACACCGCTCAGCGTGATTACACTACAAGATTTCTCTTGATTTATGAAATAAAGATATTGTCAACACAGATCCCATTCATAAACATGCTTGAAAAAATTACTCCAGATATTAACAGTCTCTAATAGAAAGGAGAATACTGCAAACGGCACTGCTAGTGTTTATGCCTTGGATTAGTATGAAGCGCTGTTATCTTAATTATGGCGATAATTAAGCATGGCGATAATTAAGCATGGCGATAATTGTTTAAGTTTTTCAGACACTGAGGTGACCATAAACTGAGAAGGCAGAATTTGTTAGTTTTGTTGCTCAAAAATCATCACTGCTCAGTGAGCCCACTGCTTTGGTCTGTCAGACTGTCAACATTAGTATGCTTTGAACAAAGACTTTGTGCAAATACGATCAAAATCGATGACAGCACTCCATAAAAAATTTAGGATAACACTTGCTTTAACAACTTTTAACAATCTTAAAAGATGACTTCGACGTGTTTACAAGACAAAAGTCCCACATGCACTGTGTGCACGCAGAACATCACGTACATGGATAAATAACGCTGATATCATACTGACTGCTTGCTCCAGAAATGCTCACTGAATGACAGACACAGGAGATACAAAATCGAGATATTTCTTAGCATAAAAGTTAATACTAGTGTTGCTGGTTGCCAATCGGCTCACAGCAATAAGCACCTATCGAAATTATACTAGGCGTTACTTATCACCATAGCAGCCATCAGGATAACCATATTGTTATCTAATTTGGTAGAAGCCCATGAATCTAAAATGATTGAAGCTTCAGATCAGAGGCTATTTGTGAAGATAATGTTGAGGGGGTAGATATGGCCATTGCTTCTCTTAGTAAACATTAATTTGCTTATTGACATGCAGAATACAATCAAATATCGATCAAAGAATGTCTGCTATATTGACTTTCATTCCACTCTTAGTGATGCTTCGAAGGATTGCAAGTTATGATTTACTATTAATAATGTAATCAACAAGGAAGTGGCAATATTCCTTGCTATAAGTCATAGCTTAAAAGGTAGACTACCCCCCTCAGGTGATTGATAATCAAACAACCAAACCATCTCCAGTAATTGACTTGCAAAGGGTCCTATTAAGTACAATTCCTGTGACTATATTCAATGAATATGTACCAAAATATTGTACTAGTATGTATCAATTCAATCAAAGAAATAGTAATGGAGTGGAATACAACAGTTCAACAAAGAGAGTTTTGAAAATTTATGGTCAAACGCTTACTGGTTGGGATTCAGTTCAAGCAAATTTGGTTAACTGATCCAAACTCTTTTTAAAAGAGGCTAGAATTAATAATCAATATTATCTCCATTTTAATGGTTCTGAAAGGTTGACTAGTGACATAAACCTGAACCAAAGTGCTAGTGAAGCTGATATCAATGTGTTTATAGTGTACTGTATATCCAAAATAACCATCATTTTAGAACTTTGATAATTCAAAAGAATGTATTCAATATTTGATTTTTGAGTATATAACGAGTATTTTAAATACATTAACAGACAAAATAGAATTTGGAAACACAATATTTTAGTTGCACAAGTGTATTCAGTTTTTCATCGCGAAAGTTCTCATTATTTGGCAATACAGCTATATTTTACCATTTTTGCTAAACATACAGTAAAGACTGCATACAGTCCCAGAATGCCTATTATTTTTTATGCTTGCACTAGCTAAATGCAGTCTTAGACCGCATATTTTTATTTTTATTACGATCATATTGCATTTGACATTAGGAAAACGCAATTCATAATCATGGGATTCCTGTGCTACTCAGGTGGGATTCCTGTGGTACTCAGGTGGGATTCCTGTGGTACTCAAGGTTGACCTTTTGTGATACTACACCTTTTGCTGTTTATTTAGAGAAAATATGCAATCATTTATATTAAAAGTCCAACAATAATGCGAAAATACGTTCATTTGCGCCAAACAGCATTCACTTGCAAGAAATGCACAATCAGAAACGATACTGCATAATTATAAACATTCAATTAAGTTTCAAGGCTTTTATTTATGTATTCCAAAAGTCAAACTCAACAAAGCATCTTTCATTTGCACGCATCGCAAATTCAATAGGTTCAAAAGAATATTCTTCTGCATTATCAGGCATTCATTTTAGTGAACAATACATTAAAAAAAAATTTTAACCAAGGCTAAACAGTCAATAGCATTAATGAAGAGCCACTACAATTTTAATGATAATCATTCGCGATCTTATACAAGCAATAGTGCGATTTACATTCCTTTCGCAAAAACGTTTTTTCAAATAAAAATGTTACATAGTCAGCATGAATTTGTAGAATGTAGTGAAGGTATTTTTTTAGCAATTATTCTGTGCAAAAAATTACATTTTTCTCACCGCAAACCCGTATATAAACTGAAAAACGGCTATTTCTCGAATTCTCTGTGCTGTGCAGTTCATCTGTGTCTTTTTCTACTGTACTTTATACTTGCATGAAATGACACGAAGAAATAGGATTCCAAAATGAAACACAGAGCACGAATAACCCGTGCTTTTGTGCGGGTTTGTAGTGGGAAAATGTCATAACTTTGCACACATGCTAAAAATATCTTCACTACATTTTTAAACAAATTCATGTTACTATGTAACATTTTTATCTGAAAAAACATTATTGCGAGAAGAATGTAAATCACACTCTATTGTTTGTATAAGAGCGCGAATGATTATTAGTAGAATCGCATAGCTAACGGTTAAGTTGCGCTCTGATTGGCTAATGAAGAGAAGGTTTTTAGCGTGGAATCGCACTTGTGCATGAAGAGATATCGCTGACGTAAGTCGAAATAGTAAACCACGCTAGATTTACGCGAAACATCACTGTTTTGTCTCTTCATTGAACGATTCCATTTTGTTCAGAGACAAATTTGTCGTCTTGTATATCTTCACTTTTTAATCCTTGTCAAACAGCTAAGCTGTTGTCATTGTATGTCAAACAATTTAACTTTATATCTTTTTTATTTTCTTATGAGATTTGAATACATTATGAATTGTTCCCACCAAATGTCTTGTAAAATTGGCGGACATAACAATTCCTTCCCATGCTAGCAGAAGACCATCAGTTTTTTAAAAGAAACAAACTGCTGTGCAATTCTTTAGGAAAATCCACTGACTGATGACGGAATTCCATGCTAAATTTCACACGAAGAACTGATATTGCTCGAGTCGCGCAATTGGCTGTTCATTAATGCTATTGACTGTTTAGCCTTGGTTAAAATTTTAGTGATTATATTATTGTTTACTAAAATGAATGCCTGATAACGCAGAAAAATATTCTTTTGATCCTACTGACTTTGCAATGCACCCAAATGAAAGTTGTTTTGTCAAGTTTGACTTTTGGTGGAAGACGTAAATGAGAAATCTTGAAACTTAATTGAATGTTTACAATTATGCAAATATTGTTTTTGATTGTGCATTTCTTGCAATTGTATTGAAGTAATTAAAGACAGATACTTTCAAAAAAATTGAAATTTATTTTGATGGGGTTGGACGTACTTTTTACCTGCTTAAAACGTTAATTAGAAATAGTGTTTCAGAGCTTCAAGATTTCATATTTTTCTCCCCTAGGAAAAGGACCCTTACAGCCCCTTGTTAATATGTACTACTCTACTCAAATTGGCTGCCTACTTCAAACTTTATTGAAACTCCTGTAAATGTATTATTGTTGTTTGGTAACGCCTTTTCGTAAAAAAAATTATCTATTTCTCCTTCACACCTTTCACTTCAGAGAATAGCAGACAACTTGAGACTTTTTTATACGTATATATGATTTTTGTTAGTTCCATTAATCCATCAACTTGCTTCTTGCATCCACCACAAACAAAACGAATCGGATGAAAATTGGATTGATTAAATGATGATTGTATAACATTTATCTATTTGTAAACCTGATACTTTTAATGTAGTTTAATTGGTACTTACTACACAAGCCACAAAATGCTGGACATTTCTTTCTTCCCAATGGAGACTTGCAATCAGCCTTTGTGCAATCATCTTTCAAGTTATAACACACTTTTACTATTTAAAACAAAAAAAAAAAGTTTGAATGTTTTAAATTACATAATCTAAGTCAAGAACGGTTATCATGAAAGTAAATAAAGAATGTAAGGACTGGATGATAAATTTCAATGACAATGTTTCCACAAGAAATTTGACAAGGCAAAGCTGTAAGAAAAAAGTCTTTTTTAAAAAAAACAAGCTGCTCAAGTTTCTGAATTTAAATGTAAATTGCTATGTAAAATTATTCTCAATTTTCCTTTGTATGAAAATTTCATTGTCCAATTTATGATCATGTGCACCTTCTTGAGAGGGAAATATTACACCCATTGCATCAGAGCAGCATCTGAGCACAATCAAAGAGAAGAGGACAACCTCAGACAAGATAACCAATACTGAATTACAAAATGCTTTGTAATGGATCCATTTTTTTGTCATATTCAAATACAACTTGATGTGTTGAGTCGTATGAGGCCATGTAATGAGTGCTATATTACCAAAGCTTGATGCACTAATTATTATAAACTTTAGTTAAGCCAAATATTTCCACTATCAGTGACTTAATTTCTTAGTCAATTAAATGACTAATTTAATTGACTCGCCCTTTTGTACCCCTATGCCAGTACGAATGGCAAGAATTTATTTTTACTTTCATTCATAAAAACTCTATTGTATCATAAAAGTGTTTATTTCAGGGTACATAAAGAACTAAACAAAATTTTAGGGAGTAGGTGTGGAGGGTTTGACATCCAGCAGCTCTGCCTACATACTTTTATTATGGTCGGGGGGAAGGGGTCAGGGTCTGAAGGATTTTTTGGGGTCTGAAATTTAAGGTCTGAAAGACACCTTGATTTTCGGATCACTTTCCAGAAGATATGAGTAATGAAATTTGCCAATGCAAAAACACTGAGGGATATTTTTGGGGTATGCCAAAATAATAGGGCCGAGTCGATGGAGTTGTTTTGGCGACAAATTCTGAAATTGAGATTTTTGGGGTATAATAGATAAGGGTTGGTTGGACTTCTTTCCCACAGTCACTAAAAGATGCAAGTGGGGGGTCTGGAGAAAATCCAAAGCTTTCTAATGTAGTGTATTGTAATAAAATTCTTTATTCAAGCTGACAAGATCAAAATTTTAATTATGTCTTTGTTTGTAGGACTTCGTTTTGTAAATCTACATAAAATGAATAAAATCTGATGCATAATATCTATAATATATAAAATCTCATCATAATATATGTAAACTGTACATTATGTCGGTATTTTACAAAAACATATGCCTCCATGGAAAACAGTTTTGTCTTGCTGGAACACCATTTGTGGGAGACACAATCATGATCTTTTCAATGAAAAGCTAAATTAAGTCAAATAAACACAACTGCATATGGAAATTGTTTATTAGCTATTTCCTTCACATTATCGAAACTCATAATTTGCACATTTTCACTGGAGAGAGCTACTGCCTATGAAGAGAAATCTTTTTTTTACATTTTTTAAAGAGGTCAATTCAAAAGTATTGAATATTTTTAAATTTTGGATAAAATGCCTCCAAGATAAAGCTGCTCAAATTTGCAGGTTTTGCGCTGATGATTGGCTAACTCATTATGCATTCAAGGTATCAGGTTTCTCGTTTCTGTAACATAAGTTTGTTTGCAAATTTTAAAAGTGGCATGAGAGAAAATAGCACCTTTTGCTCCTTTCTCAACACTGATTCACAGCATGGAATTTTAAAACCATTTTATCTGCAGGTTTAAACTATTTTTAACTTGAATAAGTTTGCTTTTTTAATTATCGCATATTCTATGTATTGACAGAAGTAAACAAAATGATGTGTGACATTTGCTAATTTGCATCTTATGGCTAGCCACAGAACTCAAATCTTTCCAGATATGTAGCATCTCCATAATTTATTTTAATTCTCTGAAATTTTGCCTGTTTGTCCTTCTTATCAAGGTCTTTTTATTGTAGATATTTAAAAACATTTTTCACTTCATAGGCACTTTCATATTATATAAACTTGTTAATATTTTTCAAACCAACCTTCACAGCCCTTCTGATGAGGACCATCTGCTGCCACTTTACTGCCTATACAACAACCATATAAGGAATCCAAGCAACTTTTGGTTGCTGCAAAAGAAAAGTAACAAAAAATAGAGATACATGTATTATTAGGAGTAATCCCAGACTATAAAGTGTGTTTGACATAATGGTGTTGAAAAATTAACACTTGTTAATTAATATTCTTTTTTGTCCTTAAAATATATTTGATAACTTAAGGATTTGTTTCTTCAATTTCTCCACAATTGTTATTATGTTAAAACATGAAACAGAAACAGTTGACGTGTTGTATCTCATTATTAATTTTATTCAAAATGGCGCAGATTTGGTACAAACCCCCAAAAAATCAAGAACATTCAGCACATGCAACCCAAGATTAGGGTTGCGTTCTCCTAACGTTGAACACAATTATCATAATTTATTTTACTAATTTTAAATACTATACTTTAAATTTACACCTTCCAAAATTTAAGTTTCGGTAATTTTTTTTAATCACATTTTGTTAACAAAATCTACAAGCCTATAGTATAGTTTTTTGAAATCAGTGGGAAGTACTAATGTGCATATGGTATTTCAATTTATTTTTTATATCTTTAACACTTAAATTAAGAGACATATTTTTATGTGCATACAAATAAACAACATGCAGAACACTATCAATAGGTAAATATCAATAGAATTACTGTACATTTTGAAATATTACGTATCAAATTACTTAGCAACTAGTTCAACTGCCAAAAGCACTGCAGTCCAATTTGAACAGAAAGAAAATACTTACTGCATTGCTTGCAGGAGAAGGGGCATGTTTTTTTAAACCAGCTGTGATTACATCGTCTCCTGAAATAGCCTAATTGGCAGGATCTCATAGTATCATAACATTCTGTAAAGAAAAGAAATAACACATTTCTGACAAAAGGCAAACAAACGAACTAATCACCTATAACACACATTTAATCCTTTCAAATTCATCCCCAGTTACTGTTGTTATCAAAACCCATTTTGTCTTTATATAACACATACAAAATAAAACATTTGATAATGAGAAAATGAGAATTGATCAAACAAGCAAAACTACTGAAACACATACAATTTATAATATGGGCTCAAGTTAGGAGCATTTAACAATATAACTGAGAATGAAAGAGTTAATAAGCAATGACAATGGTTAAAATCATCCATCGATCATTTGTACAGTATACATATTGAAAAGTGAAGATTTTACATTTACTGTGAATTTTAAAGACTATTATTGATTCTTTTTGTTATGATTAACATAAAATAACTGTGATATTAAGCAAAGCATGCAACCCTCATTGTATGCCTAAAATTTGATTGTTGAAAGGTACCATCCTGAGGAATCTAAAATCTGGAGATTTTTCTTTTATAACAGCCTGACATCAAACTACCTTACCCCCCCCCACCAAAAAAAGCGATGATCCCTCCTACTAATCAAATTGATCTCCACACCTCCAAATCAACTTAGAACTTTCCCGAAGTCCTCTGAGGACTTCCAAAGTTGACCCAAATTTGAACTGAAGTCTTTCAAAGATTTTCCAACATGGGCCCAGAGAATTAGGTGAGTTTCAAATATTCTCCCAAGGATTCTGAAACAAATCAATCTTTAAGGTTTTTGAGTATACAAATAAAAAAAAATCACACAATGTTCTCATAAAATTTCTTGTTTTACATAAAGTTTCTAAGCCCTGTGATTTCCTATGCAACTATCAAATGTACATAAAAGACTCGGCTAAACTTTCTATCCAACTAAAAACAAGAACAACTCCCTCATTTTACAATCATCTAGCTGGCATTTCCTGACCTTCAGTCACTCCTAGTTACTAGGTTGCCTGTGGCAACACAGTCTTAGTCTGTGTCGAGTTTTTTTTTATGAACGGAAGTGTTAGAAAATGCAATTATTGTGCAAGAGATACCAAATATAGGTAATGCGCGTTGTGATTGGCTCAGACCAAATATAATTTGCATCATGATCGGCTTGACACTGACGTCATTATGATTTCACGGTTTGCAAAGAGCTTGGTGTTCTTGAAGCGTTGCATCTCTAAAAGAGAGTGGAGTTAAGTTTCTAAAGCGTGTAAAAGAGAGTTAGGAAATCTTGGGGTTTTTTTTCCTGTTTTCTCATGTTAGAAAATTGCATTCTTGCACAAGATTACTCAATCTTTTAAGGATTAACAGTGATGTCGCTTTCTGTGTGATTAGCTTGGCATCAACATCATAGCAACTAGATTGACAAAGTGAAGAGCAGCGAGGGAAGTTTGTCAGAATTTGGTCCTGCAAGCCGACTAGCATTGTGCAAAGTTTAACACTTTCTTTCTTGGAACATTTAAAGTTATTACAAATGATGGATTTGTGTGGCTTTTGGACATATGCAGATGTTTGGATCGCTATTGTATTTTGTAAGAAGTCGGGACTATTGACAAATGCAAATATAGAAACCATGATTGATCTGGACTTGCATACAATAGCACTGTCACTTTCTAGCAGAAATCAGCTTTGAATGCATTGTGCATTTACCAGCCATTTTTGAATTTTCAACTTTTCACATGACTATAACAAAAGATCTGATTGGTTCTTACTAAACCCTTATGTTTATCACCCCAATCAGAAGCTAGAATTCTGTAAGTAGATTGTACTGAATCAGGCCTGGTACTGAAACTCATTCTTGCATGTCATTTTCAAGATTAATACAGCAGGCTACCCAATCAGAATCAAGTCATTACTCGTGCCGGTAGGCAACGAGTCAAGGATTCGGCTCCGTGTCTTTTTATTTTTATTATTATTTTTTTTGGGGTCGAGCTTTTACATACGGCCGAGTGGTTAGCGCATCAGCTTTAGATGCAAAAGATTCGAGGTACGATCCTGGGTTCGAGCCCAGGTTGAAACATTTGGAAACGTTTTTTTTTCTTTTTTTTTTTCTTTTTTTTTTTTTGCATTTTTCCTTTTTTCTATTTAATTTCTTTATATTAATTTTTTTTCCATTCTAATATAATTTCGTATCTTATAG
>JAOBAY020081348.1:0-10802 GCA_025331085.2 Zoanthus sociatus
TGCTACTAAGTTTTAGTAAAGTCTCTACGTAAATCATTTTTGTAGATATTTGGAGCTTCAGCCTGAAATTGTTCTTTTAAATTGTTCTTACAGTTTGGCCAATTTGAGTCTTTTTTCTTATGAAAAAAGCGTGTTATGTGGTGTTCCACTTTACCAAAGCACACAGCAGAATTTAATTCTGCTGTTTCGATGGAGCCTTTGTCACGTCGCTTTAAACTAAATTTGATGAAAATATGCGAGAAAATTGAACAAATTTCGAAAAACTTGTGTTTTCACTTCTTCAAAGAAATGTAATGTAAAACAAATATGAAATTATTTTTTTGTTTTGCTTTTTTAACTGTTGGAGATGAAGATTGGTCGCAAAATTGCGACCGCTGTTGAAATTTTAGTCGCAAATGGAAAAATTTAGTTGCAAATGCGACCGCAATTTCGAGCCCTGCTGAGGAGGTAAAGTTTAACTTTGAGGGTGTTGGGTAGGATCATGGCCGAGGCTTGAATTAGAGGGTGTTATAAGGATAAGAGACAAGGCTGCGATGATGTTTAACTGATAGGGTGTTGGGTAGGATTAGAGTCGAGGCTGGGTTAAAGTTTAACTTAGAGGAGGTCTGATTGGTTTGGAGTTGGATTGGCCTTGGGTCTTGGAGAGAGGATATTCTATTGCTTTTTTATTTCCCTTCATGTTTTTTCTACAGGACACACTTTGCGCTAATCCACAGCCGATTCTCAACCAACACATTTCCAAGCTGGGAAAGAGCACATCCAAACAGGTGGGTTGCTGTGTTTATGTTGTTTTCTTGTCTACTGTTTTTGCTTGTCATCTCTGCAAAGCAGCCTTCCTCCTATAAATGTTATCGCTCACTCCTTCTTATCTTCTCCTCATTCCCTTGTTCTCCTTGTTCCCCGTTTTTCTTGTTTTTCTTTTTTCTTTCTCTTCTCCTTTTTTTGTTCTTTTTCTTTTGATCATTTCCTCTTCATTTACCTGCGTTTTGATCATCCTTTTCCAATTATTCTTCTTGTGTTTTTTATCATATTTTTGTGTTTCTTTAATTCTTATTTTTAACATTTCAGTTGTTGTACTAATAACTTGTTCTTATTTTTTCGTTTTTTTTTCTTTTTGCACTTGGTCTATTTTATACTTTGTTTTTGAATTCCTAACTTATTTGCCATTATTCTATTTCCCTTGCCACTCAAGTTCCTCTTCATTTACACTTATTCTTCCATTAGTTGGTTAAAAAACTCTTGCTGACAAGTATTTTATAAAATCATCCTCAAAATCTTCTTATAGATATTTGGCCCACAATGGAGAAATCAACACGGTACGTGGCAATGTGAACAATATGAAAGCTCGGGAAGGAGTCATGGCAAGTCAGTGCATTGGGGAGGAATTCAAAAGGTAAGTTTTTCTCCGATTGTGTTAGTTAAAACATTTAGTTAGTTAGTTGAAAAATTTGCTTAGAAAGGTATTGATCAATAATTTCAAATTTCCTCCTAGTATAATTGTAGCAGGCCCTAAACTTGTTTATAATTACAACATCTATAGTGGAAATCAATAAACAGTTAAATATATTTTGTCAGTTATCTCACGATTCTTGTCATTGGAAAGACCATGATGTTTTGATTTCATCAAGTAATGTGCTAGACTGTGAGAAATGCTTGTTATATGTAAATTATTTTCCTGTCCAGTGATCATTGCCGTGATTGGTTTACCTAAATGTTTCATGATTGGCTGATCTACCCGTGTTTTTTATGTCTCATGTTTTATTAATTATGTTTCTCTATGCTTGTAGATCTTGCAAATAAAATTGATGGCATGTAGAAGGTCTGTTGTAATTTTACTGTGGACCAGATAGCCTGTGGTTAAAAGGATTAACCAGTCATGTGGCTAAGGCATTGCTCCCATTAAAATGAATCCGATGGTCTGGGGCTGAAAGGATTAACCAATCGTTTGGCTAAACTAGCTTTGCTTTTGTTACCATGGACCAGGTGGAATGGGACTCTAAGGATTAACCAGTCGTGTGGCTTAACTAGCGTTGCTCATTTTACCATGGATGAGATGGTCATGGGTTTAAAGGATTAATCAATCGTGTGACTAAACTTGCGTTGCTCATTTTACCATGGATCAGATGGTCGTAGGTTTAAAGGATTAACCAATTGTGTGGCTAAACTAGCATTGCTCATTTTAGGATGGATCAGATGGTCGTGGGTTTAAAGGATTAACCAATTGTGTGGCTGAACTAGCATTGCTCATTTTACCATGGATCAGATGGTCGTGGGTTTAAAGGATTAACCTGTTGTGTTGCTAAACTAGCGTTGCTCATGTTACCATGGATGAGATGGTCGTGGGTTTAAAGGATTAACCAATTGTGTGGCTAAACTAGCGTTGCTCATTTTACCATGCATGAGATGGTCATTGGTTTAAAGGATTAACCAATTGTGTGGCTAAATTAATGTTGCTGATATTTTACCAAGGATGAGATGGTCGTGGGTTTAAAGGATTAACCAGTTGTGTGGCTAAACTAGCGTTGCTCATGTTACCATGAATCAGATGATCGTGGGTTTAAAGGATTAACCAATTGTGTGGCTAAACTAGCGTTGCTCATGTTACCATGGATGAGATGGTCGTGTGTTTAAAGGATTGACCAATTGTGTGGCTAATGTAGCGTTGCTCATTTTACCATGGATGAGATGGTCGTGGGTTTCAAGGATTAACCAATTGTGTGGCTAAACTAACGTTGCTCACGTTACCATGGATGAGATGGTCGTTGGTTTAAAGGATTAACCAATTGTGTGGCTAAACTAGCGTTGCTCATTTACGATGGATCAGATGGTCGTGGGTTTAAAGGATTAACCAATTGTGTGGCTAATCTAGCGTTGCTCATTTTACCATGGATGAGATGGTCGTTGGTTTCAAGGATTAACCAATTGTGTAACTAAACTAACGTTGCTCATGTTACCATGGATCAGATGATCATGGGTTTAAAGGATTAACCAATTGTGTGGCTAAACTAGCGTTGCCCAATTACGATGGATCAGATGGTCGTGGGTTTATAGCAGTGTTCTCGCCAGGGCAGATCAGAAGGGCGCTGCGCCCCTCTGTTTTTTTCCAGCGCCTTTCTAATTTCCGTAGCGCCCTTCTGTTTTCTCATAATTTTAGTCGAATTTTGAGCGATAAATTTGATGAACTCAAACGGATGTTTGTCGATTAGAGAACAAATTCGGCCACGATTTTCACACACCGTTCGAAACTTTTGGTAAGGTCTGACCAATTTAATTTTTCGAAGCACGGACCGAACCGACCCTGTTTCTGGATAAATGAAAATAGAATAAAAAACAACGGTGTTTTCAAGAAAAACGATAAAATTGACATCAATTTAAACGTTTTAAGTTTTAATATCAGACTTTTCCTAGGAAAGTTCAAAACCCGAGAACACTTTAACATATTTCTAAATGCGGAGAAAACGTAACTTACGTTCCTTGGCAAACAGTTTCAAGACAATTTCCGGCTTCTGTTCTTACTCGTTCTATTGTTATGCATATGAAGCGCCCTTCTGCTTTCGGGATCTGGCGAGAACACTCTTAAAGGATTAACCAATTGTGTGGCTAAACTAGCGTTGCTCATTTTACCGTGGATGAGATGGTCGTAATGGTTTAAAGGATTAACGAATTGTGTGGCTAAACTAACTTTGCTCTTATTACAATAGACCAGGTTGACTTTGGTCCAACTGTTTAACCAATCGTGTGGTTAAACTAGCTTAGCTCTTATTACCATGGACCAGATAGTCTGTGATTCAAAGGATTAACCAGTTGTTTGGTTAACTAGCATTGCACTTATTACCAATGATCCGGCGCTTTGAGATTCAAAGAATTAATTTTTTTTACTGGATTTAAATAGTATATTCCACTATGCTTAGAATGTTGTTTCTCCACATTTTGCACACATTTTCAAACTTTGTGCATTTCTTTTACATTGTAAGAGAATTTTTTTTTTTGTTGAAACCAAGCCTTGATCGTTGTTTTAAAAGGAATTTGAGAGACAAGATGAGGACCGTGTAAACCTAAACTAACCAAGTTTTCACGACAGTAGGATAACTGCCCTTTTCTTTTCAATTAGTATATGTGTTTTTTTTTTAAGTTTTTGGTCTCTGTTTTGACGTCCTTGCTTAATAGGACACGGAAAGCTAGGTATTGAAGGTGCTACATGTGTCACAATGATTTTGTTGAGTTGGTTCCCTTTTTTGCTAAAAATATTTAAATTTTTATTTTAAAAGTGGGTTTACTGATGCACAAAATGTGCCTGATAAACTTTGAGGTGACTATCTAATGAAATGTTTTAAAAAACAGGGCTCGAAATTGCGACCGATACGGTCGCATTTGCGACTAAATTTTTCCCTTTGCGACTAAAACCTCAAAAGCGGTCGCAATTTTGCGACCAATCTTCAACTCTTAGAGATAATAAAGTAAAACAAAAATTATCCGCCAGAAGTCGCTACCTTACAACTACTTTTTAACTTTTTTTAATTTTGCGACTAAAATTTTCCAACCAGTCGCAAAAATGCGACCATGAAATTGTCTTAATTTCGAGCCCTGCATGTAATAATCTCCAGTTTTTTAACCTTTTCATTTCAGCTTCTAATTGTTCTTAATTTGAAAAATCACTTTCGGTTTCACCTTGACCAAGCGATGGAAGGCTGGTAACTACCATACTATTTTCCGGTCTATGACGTCAAAAGGAGAATTTAACTGCAGGAGACAGCTCCTGTTTCTGAAAATCTGTTTCAATTTTTCTCGTAAATTATGGTTGTGAAGTGTGTTGTAGGAACGTGAAAGATTAAGGGAACAGCAACTCACACAATTTCTTTGACGATGATATTCGGCAATAAAAGAAAGCAGTAGTGGATTCAGTTCGTGCCGTGGCCGTAGCGATGATTTTTTCAGAGGGGGTACAAGTCCTCTGAAATCTTAAGCGAGCATTAATAATAATCTAACAAAAAAAAATATACCGTATTTCTTTGATACGCGTCCATGCACAGAGGTGCTATATGGAAAAAATAGTATTGTAACACCATTTAATTCCTATCAAGTTCTATCTCTCTCTCGGTTTTTAGTTTCCAGTTATTGATTTTTCTAATTTATCTCAAAATGCTACTAAAAAAATTTAGGAAGGGATGGGGATGTGCCGCTGCTCCCCTGCCCCATGCGTGCAGAACATAAGGGATGAATTTCAGTCTAAACTGCGCTCTGTGGTCTGCAGTGTGCGTTTTTCAGTAGATGATTTTCGGTTCGTTGTTTTGATTGGGAATTTTCGCACGCCATCTCTGCAAGCTGTCTGATTAATCTGCTATACTCTGCTTTTGATATCATGGACCAGGAACAGAGAGATTTGATTCTTCCGTTCTTCAAATTTTCGTTGATACAACACACCTCGTTATCACATTTTACAAGACCATGGAACAGATGTATACAAACAGAACTCAGGGTCTCTCACAATTAAATTTTGCTTTTGACGTCAAAAACCACAAAATAATTGGTTGGCTACCAGCCGTCCCACCGCCGGTGCGGTCAAGTTGAAACCGGAAATGGTTTTTCAAACCTTTAAACGAAAATTATACCATGAGGTAAAATTGTAATCGAATTGTGTTTTATCATCAACATTAGAAGGATAAAGGCATTTTATACATACATATACAAGAAACCCACAACTGATATATACCATGATTAGCGTAAAGAGCTGGTGCTTCGTGATTTTCACTCCTCCTTCACTTTTTGAACTACACACATTTTTTTATAAGAACAACTTGTTAAGAACAATGAGGCTCAGACTGGCCGAAAATTAATAACAAGTTAAGAACAAGCTCAGGCTGAGGCTGAAAAACAGTGAAAATGTTTCTGATCGAAACTTTACTGAATCTTGTAATTTACGTTCGCAATGTGCACAGTATAAAAACTATACACAGAAGCACCGTTTCACATTTATTATTATATGTACTATTCTTCCAAATGACGAACGTATTCATATAATAATAGAGATATCTCCTCAAAATACAGACGATTAGCGTTGTTTTTCAATGTCTTGTCTTTTTCTTTTGATTTCTCATCATTTCAAACCTCTCACAGAAAATCAGAACAAATCGAGACACAAATTGAGGCTGAAGCAGCCAAGAAATTAAGAACATTCGAGCCTCGGCAAAATTTACTGGTTTTCATAAAAAGCGTGTATTAATAGTGACAATCATGTTTCAAGTTTCACCCTGAGTTGCTTGAATCACGTGGTATGAAGTAAAACTAATGTTTTATAATTTACTATTCCTTAAAATAGATCTTATATTACAAAATGAAATTTTCTGACTCTCTTTTATGATACAGGACTGTCAATTCTCCCTTCAGGCAACAGGTCTTGTAGAATTGTCTGGAGGCTTTGGACCGAGGAAAGGAGACCGCCTTGTCTGTTCCTGAGTAAATATACTTTTTGAAAATGTTCTACCAATCCCAGCATCCTAAAAGACAAAAGAAATCAGTTAAAAACTCCTTATCTTTCCATTTAGGCAGATCTTGGTTTACATTTTACCCTTAATTAGCATATGTGCGCCAGTTTCTAACAAGGTTACAAGAACTGAAGCACTGTATATTGAGAATGTTTTGTAAGCTAAACATCTTCTGAAAATATGGAGTCATATGCTAGACAGCGTTCCTGTAATCTAATGGAGATTTTACAGAGAATGAATGTTAGTACGACAAGCTTTCTCAAGTTTTACTTTCAAATCTTATTTATTGTTGTTCGTTAGCTACCGAGATTATAGATTATCTTATAGTCAGCTATAAGATAAACATCTTCTGAAATATGGAGTTATATAGTAAACAGCGTTCCTGTAATCTTATGGAGATTTTACAGAGAATGAATGTTAGTACGACAAGCTTTCTCAAGATTTAGTTCAAATCTTATCTATCGTTGTTCGTTAGCTACCCAGAGTTTTATGCTAATGAAACTAAATGTGAACAATGATTTTTAATTTGTTAAGCGATTGCACCACTTCCGAGAGGTGAAAAAAAAAGAAAAAAAAAAGAACTGCCAGTTCTGAGCAAGGGTTTCAAATATCGAGACCTAAAACCACCATTCTCGTACCCAGAGCCCGCACGGCCTACGGCCCTTCGTTTGGCCGTAGGCCGCGTGGGTTCTGGGTACGAGAATGTAAAATACGGCGTTTGCAGTTGCGCATGCCTAAACTTGTTTTTGTGGTTTTTGTTCGCGGTACCAGTGAATAAGTTCTAACTGATGTTTTATGGTTGAAATAGGAATAGACAAACACAGGTTATTACATTCCAAAGCAAAGACACACACACACAAAGCTTGTGATTGCATATGGGCTGCCTGTGAGTAGCATAAACAAAGTTCGATTCATCTCGGCATGTTTAAAGTGGTGCTATGACGAACATCGCATCTTACATATCGAACCATTTAAAAACATAAACAAGTGGTCTGTATGACGAAAAAAAGGCTGTTTACTATTTTCAAATATCTCTTTTTGTTCTAGAAATATTCAAATTTTTAAAATATGCAAATTTTCACGGTGGTGGTGTCATACACTTAACTAAATTTTGATCAGATATGATTAAAGAAGATATCTCAGCCATATTGTATCAGAAATGTTTCATTCTTTGCTTTAAGATTCTACTACGTGCGGATTTTGTACAGTGACCGAAGCTTGCATATTGATGAATTTAACAATGATTTATGAAAGACAAAACAATAGTATCAAAAGATAAGATCACTTAAAAAAATAGTAAAAGATTACTACATTTAACTTAGTGTATTTTAGAAAACAACTTTAAAGTGATAGGATATATTTTAAATCTGCTGAGATTACACAGAAACAACGGTTTTTTAAAAATAAATATTGCTTAAAAGATTATACTTACCTATTGGCTAAATCCGTTCTGTTGATCGCTGGCAAATCTTTTACATTTGTTGCTTTGCCATTTTCCTTTCTAGCCAACAGTAGCGCGCGGCAAACCCTGAAAATAAAGCGAACATAAAATCTTTGCTTTGTGAAGCCTAAATTCTTAAGTCATTAGGCACAATTACCTTACTGGGGTAGGTATTTACCAACGATATTACTACCATGGTGCTCACAGTAGTTTTCCAGGAGTTCTCCAGGGTTGAAAATTTATTTTTTCAGGACCTAAGCCAAAACTCTCTTTTGCAATCATGAGTTAGATGCTTCTGCAGATCTTAGTTTGTTTATAAAACTCAGTGTTCAAAATTCTTCCACAAAATTCCAGGAGTTTTCCGCGAGTTATGGGAAATTATGTGTTTTTCCATGAGTTTTCCAGGGTCCTGGAAGAAAATTTCAAAATTCCAGGAGTTTTCCAGGAATTTCAGGAGTAGTGAGCACCATGGTAACAATAGAAATTAACTTTGAGCTCCAGGTACCATTTCGTAAGAATTCCAGATTCGTCATCATAGATTCATGATTCAACACACTTCGATTCAGTCTATATTTACATTTTATATTCTTATACAATTTGAAGTAAAACTTCGTTTTTGTAATCTTGCCCATTCACTATTAACTTCTTGTAAACATTTCCGTTAAAATGGTCATTGTTATCTTTTCTAATAAATTTATGAAATATTGTTTCTTTTTTATATTTTTATTGCCTTCGCCTCGACTAGTCATTGGACCAAATGTGAAGAGCAATTATTTTTTGTAAACACTATTTTGTAAATGTTAATGAAAATTGTCGATATCATTCTCTTAACGTGAGAATAAATATTGTTATTTATCAAGATTCAATTCAAGTGAGGAATTTTTAATTAACAGGCGTTTTGACTGAAACCATCAGTCTTCATCAGTGAAGTTTGTTACGTGGCAGTTCACTATCACGTGACACATCAGTTTACTATCACGTGACACATCAGATTACCTTATTCTCTTAAATTCTAGATTCCGTTTCGTAGGATTTCCAGATTTCATTATCATAGATTCCGTATTCTACAAACTTTGATTCTATGTGATATTCGCTTAAATTCTAGATTCCCTTACTTTGGGCTGCAGACTCTCTTTCGTAGGATTCCCAGATTTCATTACCATGGATTCCGGATTCTATGAACTTCGATTCTGTATTATATTCCATTAAATTCTAGATTACGTTACTTTGGGCTCCAGATTCCATATCGTAGGATTTCCAGATTTCATCATCCTAGATTTTTGATTCTACAAACGTTGATTCTATATTATATTCTCTTAAATTCTAGATTCCGTTACTTTGGACTCCAGACTCCATTTTGTAGAATTTCCAGATTTCAACATTATAAATTCCTGATTCTACAAACTTTTATTCTATATTATATTCTTTTAAATTGTAGATTCCGTTACTTTGGGTTCTAGACTCCATTTTGTAGGATTTCCAAATTGTATTATCATAGATTGCAGATTCTATAAACTTCGATTCTATATTACATTCTCTTAAATTCTAGATTCCCTTACTTTAGGCTCCAAATACTCTTTATTCATTTATAGATTGCATCACTTTGGATTCTGCATCCAATTCTTAGGATTTCCAAATTGCGTTACCTAGGATTATGAATCAATCAACTTGGATTCTTATATCATTACCTTAGATTCCGAATTTAAAGAGCCTAGCTTTTCAGAAAACATTTTTAGCTTTCCAGATCTGGGGTATGGTTACCATGAAGTTTTCTATTTTTACAGAAACATGCCGAAACAAACCCTTACCTGCAGGCAAACAATAACAAGTCTACGGTGACGTCTAGTTCCTTGACAATGGCGGAGTTCTGTGAACACTGAAGGTCGAGTTCAGGAAAAATCTTTTGGCATTTGCGTAAGTGAAGGTTAGTTTTCTAAATCGGGGAAAAAACCACAAAAATAGTCAATAGGTCGCACTTAGTTCAGTTTACTTTGCCTGATATAATTTCGGTGAAAAATAAAACTAAATCCTTTACAAGCCAAGTGACCCATGAAACCGGCGATTATCTCTAGCTTCTGTAGTACTAATGTTAAGCAGATGAGAGCCTTTGATTCCCCCTGGATGGGACACTAATCTATCGCAGGTTAGCTCCCAGCAGATGCTGGTACTCATTTACCCACCCCGGAAGGGGAGTTAAAAATAGTAAATAGAATACCTGCACTGTATCAAGGCTGAATGAATCCAAATTTATTGACCCTGCACCATCGAGTACCTCCCACAATGTGGTCCCTGTGGGAGCATGCTCTTGTGGATGAACGCTGACACCAATTTTATCAGTGTTTTCTTGTAACTCGACTTTGGCCAAAACTGAGTTAGCGTCACCTAGGTTTTGTAGAAGTTTGCCAATCTTCTTTGACTTGTCCAGAAATGTATGGATACTCAGTACATCTGGCAGTATAGTTTGGACAAAATCCTTTAAAAATCAGACAAAAGCAGTTTCATTTATGGGAGTTAAATAAATGAGGACGAAAACAGATACGACAATTGCAAAGAAACAGCAAAACTAATTACTAACAATTACTGATGTGAATTCGGATGAACGATGTTGACCATCTGCAGATTATCATTGTTCCAAATGTCGTTTTTCTAAGTTCTTTGGTAAACATAAACGTCTCCCTCCAAACAGTTACATACTTTGTTGCCTTCAAGAATAATTAACAATTAGACCTAGAGGACCAATGGACTACAAGTCAATAGCCCATGAAACCGTAGGCCGAATATGCTATTCAAACTCGTAGTCATGAGGCCGAGAGATCTAATTGTTTTAGTATAAACCTACTAATCGGTCAAAAAAGGATGTACAAATCAAATTATCGATG
>JAOBAY020081359.1:0-29598 GCA_025331085.2 Zoanthus sociatus
ACTATGCACTTAATTTGCACGTAATGAACGGCGTAAAATAACTTTAATGCAAATTTCAAGGAATCTATAAAAACAGTTCTTATTTACCGATGTTAAAAATGCCAATAAATTGGCAAAAAGTTATAAATACCAACTTCAAAAAGGTAACCACCACGCACAAAATATGGCTTTGAAGAGCAAGAAAATGAATCTTGTTAAACACTCCTAATCTTTTCAATTGCAACAATAAAAAAAATTGAGGCAATTCCGTAACAAGAATTTGCTTTAAAACCCTTTCTTTTGCCCTACTTTCCAATTTGAAACGCAATGGTAAAATGAAAAAGCTCCAAAGATCGAAAAACATCTCCGCGCGCGAAAAAGAAAAAAATCGAGAAACGGTCGGCGGGCGCGAAACTTCTGAACGTATACATGTTAAGCTTTGACTTTAGATTTACAGTTACATTTGCCACTAACTTACAAACTAAGACAAGAAAATGTATATTTTTAGATTCCTTAATTCTGACGTGATAAAATACAAGACATCCTCCTTTCTTATATCAAATGCCGAGTTAAAACTAACAAAGCCCGAACGAAGTAATTAGGAAAACGGATGTCCAACATGGTACAAGCAATAACGTGCAATATTGATGCCACAAACGAGCTAAATTTTAAACAGGTTTAGCGGTAAATCCAACATAATTTGGTGGTTAATTATTAACTTAAAGCTAAATAAATGAGAAACTCGAGAAAATACGTTATTATTTATGCAAAATATTGTCACGTATGAATAAAATAAATCGAGAGCCCAACAACAAAAGCAAAACAAGGTTTACTTGTCTAGCGAGACCGTTCGCTTAGTTATACGGCCATATTTTTGAGAGCATTTTTTGTGATGAAGTGAGGCGGGTATAAAATATAAGATGTTTGTCTCTAGTTTTTATGTGGCAAATACTCGCAGAAAATATGGCCGCATAAGTGAGGAAACAGCGGGCGGACTTTTAATGATTCTAAAAATCGAGACGTGTTCGACGATAATCAATAAAAAGGCAGGGGGATTGGCCTTTTCCCCCCAACGCCTCTCTCCCGGGGATCTATCTAAAGTTTCTTAATGGCAGCCTAGTCCCAACAAGTGGTGGTCCACTAAGTTGAACAATTTCTTATACTACAGTTATTTTAAAGTTAAAATACAAAATATACCCGATCCCCGACGTTACAACCGGAGAAATGGACCGTGGTTCGGCTACTAAATACACCCATCAAGACTTTCTTTACAAGACATAGGCGACGATGAAAACGTTCCCACCTAGAGTTGTCACAAATCCAATTTACAATACACAAAAATAGATTGGCAAGGATGAATGTTGATAAGGGTGATTTAACTATTTGGAGAGGCAAAGACGGTTGGTAAAGGACAACGTCCGGATGTGGTCCTAAAACCAAAAATGAATAGTTAAGGTAGTCGTAGATTACCGACAGCCGAATTCATCCTTGCCTCGATGGAATTAAATTTTACCCTTGCCAAAATTTATACTTGCAAAGCCGATCTTTTGTGTAGTATAAATTGGTTTTTAAAAAGCATCTTCGCAAATATACATACAGCACTGAAAGGTACCACGGTGTATCAGTATAACAAAATAATGGTGCAAAGAAAAGCTAGCCGGTAACAGATTGGAGATTTTAAAAAGAACATTCCGCTCAGATGCAAGGAGGAACGTATATATACAAAACATTTAAAATTCACTGATCGTAAACGTGTTTTTAAGTAAGCGCGTGTCACGTTGTACAATTTGCGTGTGAATGATGGGCGAAACTGGCTTCATCGCCTTTTCTTGGAATCCTATAACGTTCTAGCACTTGAGTCATGGACTGCCAGATAACAAGGTCTGAAGCACATTCCAGTGATTAATGTTATCATCTTCTTGTTCTTTTGCTCCTTGGTGACTCTTCCGCTGAAGCTAGAGCGGCTGCAGATCGGCGCGTTCCACGAGCGGGAGACTGGGTTACACTGCTATTTGTGCCGTTCACCACCGGCTGAGAGGTGGGGGTTGATTGTGCGCTCCCCCTTGTCCGACGTGTGGCAGCTGTTCGGCCAGGGGGGTTATTAAGTTCTGTGTGCAGCATAGTAGCAGGGCTGGCTGGCATTTCATACTGTGTTGGAGTCATACCCAGTGTCTCCTCGATCATACGTAATTGGGCCTCAGCCTCCCGACACTCGCGGTGCTTCACTTTCATTTCTTCTGTTTGACCGCGTTGAAGCTGGAACTGAAAATCAGCGGCGATATATTAATAATATTTAAAATGAGTTCTGACATCTAGCACTACAGGTTTATTAAGATAATGCTAATAGTTTCGTTGAAATAAAAAAATATGTGGAAAATATTACACAATGGCGCGAAGATATAACTTTTATTTTCGAGAAAATTGTTGTTTTTAACACGAGAAAATAGAATTCATATCTTCAAGCCAAAGGTAACATTCTTTTAATTATACGGACAACTAACAAACTAAAATAAAAACATAAGTTTAATTTTAATGTCATTTTAATGCAATCATAGCAATACTCCTTACAAGAATGTGCATAAAATATTGCTAAACACTAAACTAGATAATACTACAAAAGTTCTCGATTTTAAAATAAAAATAAATCATATTCGGTTTTCTCTACAGTATTTTTGCTTTCATTTTCTTTTGAAAACTTCATCAAATAGTCGTCTGAAACTTCGTTTGAAAACCCCAGGAACTGTCATCATGATTTTTGTAAAAACAACCAAGAAGTAGGCAGGAAACATTGTTTCAGAGAAAAAACATGTCGAAGGTTGTAATTCTTTCACCGCTGAAGAGCATCGTGGCGGACCCAGTAAAGGAAGTAAAGAAGCTTGGTCCAACTGATTCAGTCTAGGATTCAGTCCAACTGAATCCTAACGACATAGACATGTTTAAGTCGCGATGCGCTGCCTTGCGAACAAACGCACAGATTTTGTTTTTTGACTGAGCTGTCTGTAGTCCCTATTTCTCTCTCTCCCCATCCCCACGCCTTTCGGCTTGTCATTTTTTTTTTCAGCTCAGTTTTAGCACGTTTATTAGTCAGCCATCTTGATATTAAAGAGAAAAACCAGGAACTGCTCCAAGTCTAAGCCAAACAAGGAGAGCAGGACTTGCAAAAATGTTGCTAAATACAAGAAAATCGATTTAAAAAGAAAAGACATTTTAATATTTACTATCTGAACAAAAATCACAAAACCTAGAAATATTTACCTGCAGGTCTTCTTTTGCTCGCGCGTGTTTACTAAGAGCCTGCTTGTAGGACTGTAGTTGATCTGTGGGTGAAATACAAAAAATCAGCTTCAAATTTTCAAGAAAAACCATTATAAAATATTTTAGATAGTATGTGCGTTATGATTGGTCTACAACTTTGTTTTTATAACGCTATAATCCCCTGATAAATTCCTGGTTGCCTTGTGCGTTAATGGTTTTCGCGGAAGTCTCGGGCTAAGTCGTGGCATATTCAAAATGACGTCCTTGAACTTGATCGCCACCAGCCATAAGGCCCAGTTGTTCAAAGGCTGGTTAAATTTAACTCTGGGTTAAGCAAAAATTCAAGCAGGAATTTCTTCTTTAAGAAAAGGTAAACGGTTACTTGAAAATAACGTTTGGATTTTTCTTGAAAAAAACTTGTTAATCCCAAAATTACAGCTCAAATCCGTCAATGTAAGATTAGAAACGAGACCATGGGTTAAATATTTAACCCTGGGTTAGTACTAATCGGCTTTTGAACAACTGGGCCCATGTGGCCAATAGAACCGGCGCTTATCTCCGGTTTTTGTAGTGTCTTTGAGTCCCACTGGACACTAATCCATATTAATATTTATATTTACAAAAGACGACGCTTTGAGCTTACTTGGAATTCTTACATCGCTTAAGGTATGCTCTCAAGAACCAAAGAAAGTTATTTTTAGGGGTAAACAGCGAAAGACACAAAGCCAGCAGATGCCACGCCTGAATATACACATATTCCTGGACTGGACGAAGGTCTATGGTACCATCGTTGGCTGACTCCGAGGACGTTGACTCACCCCTTAACCATGACGATTTACCACGATGTGCAAGGTAATTCTGTAACAATAATGTTTAATTGCTTAAAATATCTATACATGCAAAAATTTTTCTATTCTGACTGGTTGAGAGCGGTGCAATTTTCAGGTAATACAAGCTCAGAAATCTGAATAATAGTGCAAATTACAAAATTTAAATTTCGATTTGCCATATTGATTTAAGAACATTTTACGTTGTTTACAAACACAAAATGATACTGGAATCTGTAAAGCGACTGGCCTTATCTAAAATTTGTATATATGGGTTACATTTGAAGAACATAAAATCGCGTTTAATAAAATCCGCACGAGATTTTGAGAGCGAGAACTACAAGTATGTTGTGCTTCTCAAGGTAAATTTTGCATGTATATTATCAACAACCATACGACCTTTCCCGTTCAATTTGGAACTGATAAATGGCACTCGTGAGTTTTTCAAAAAAACTCAAATTGCTCAAAAGCTCAATTTTGAGACCTTCTGAAAAATCCAATGGTGCAATTAATTAATTTCAAATTCAACTCGAAGTCGTATGATAACCTATACAAATTTGCAAAACTGTGGTTGTTACACAATGCCAAAAGACACAAGGATTTTTTTTTTGGTGTGTGAAAAAAAAAATTTTTTGTTTTTTAACCGAATAGACACCACCATTGCTATAATGAAGCAATTATAATTAACAATTAGACCTCGAGGACGAATGGACCACAAGTCAATAGCCCATGAGGCCATAGTCCATAAGGCCGAGAGGTCTAACTGTTTTAGTATAAACCTACTAATCGGTCAAAACAGGATGTACAAATTAAATTATTTATGAAATCTTCTGATAATATAGCAAAACAAGGCTCCGTCATTACTATTTGATCTGTAATCTTTTCTCTACTAGTAGGCTATCACAAATAGACCTCTTGTAGAGCAGCCAATCAGAATGCAGGATGCGCATTATTAGACCATTAGTAGGTTTATACTAATAGCATATATTCTGTTTATACTAATTAGCTATAACCGAAACAAAAACTAAACTAGACTTTGGCTGCTCTAAATGTAAGACTGTGCGCCTCTTCCAACTGGCACTCATAGTACTCAACTGTTTGAGTGAGTTTTCTAATTTTTCAGAGTAAAATAAAAATTTCAACTCACCCCTAAATCTTGAGGCCCTTTGTGTATTTGCTTTGATGTTTGTTTCACGAGCTGACAAATGACCTCATTTTGAAGCTCTGGCTGATTGATACAGGTTTGCAACGCATTCTGGGCCAAAGACACGTGATAATCGATTGCCTTGCCTTCGTCAACTGCAACTGTTGTAAACAACCTTATAGACTAAAACAAGAAAACAGAGAAATGGTAAAAAAAGTCTTGAAATTTCGTTAGATATTTCCACAGGCACCTCAGACATTCGCAAATATAGAAAATAAAACAATGTACTGTGGGAAGATCTAGTTCAGTCAAAAGAGAGAACACCAAAATGTAATACCATTAAGTGCAACAAGAATCACGAGGGTAAAATACACTAAACGTGTCGACATCAGAGTTGCGTACAACGTTAAGCATTTATTCTATTTCAATTAAGGTGTGGTAGAATATCATTATATTATATTCATTAAGTTACGACTTAAAATAGAATAAGCGTTTTAGTCTGCGAGACAACTGATCTATAAAAATGTCTTCTGAAGACAAACGAAAGATTTGGGACCTTTACAGAGGAGTGATGTCCAGCGTCATAAAAATCACGTGATTTTAAGTGCTTGTCAACAACAAAATGCCATAAATAGCGTAAAGGTAAGAATGTCGTAAAACTCTTTTGAAAATCTCATGCTTTTATTGCAAAACACTGAAATTCAATCCACAAAAGGGACGCAAAGAGACTAGTCCGCCATTTTTTTTTCGACGTTCTTATCTAGTGTTCCTGAGTTAAATTTTGTCTCACATCAACTATTTCTAAACCAGTAAAATCACGCCGCTAGCCAAGCTGAAATACACTAAAACAATGGTGTATGATTAAACATTTAGTATGAAAAATAAACGCTTTTTAGTTTAGAAAAAGTGAATGCTCAGATTACTCATCAATACCCAACCGAACTACAAACTACAAAACTCTGTCCACCTTGAATTGTCATAATCTCCTTATCTTTATACGTACAGTTTTATAAAGTGTTGATATTGGTATCAAACTCGCTTCATTGAAAGTAAAATAAACTATGGACGACCAGTTTACACCACAAGGTTGAGCCAGAACCACGTTGACTCATCTTGAGAGAATATAATGTGCTTCAAGCCCAAACTAGTTGAACTACAATTAAAATGTTTGTTATAATTGTTCTGATTCTTTCTAAAAACAGCTTTTGAAACTTAAAGTTTCAAAACTTTAAGATGTGTAGTTGGATACCATAAGGGAGAAACAAATCGTACAGTCACGATGAACTAAGAGAGAACAAAACCTGAAACTGTCTATGAAAACAAAGTAACGACCGCCGCCTGGTTAGCCTAATTGGTAAGGTGCCAGTCTATCGTGCGGGAGGCTTGGGTTCGATTCCCGGCCAGACCAGCACTCAGGGTCTTAAAATAATTGAGGAGAGAGTGCTGCCTTTGCTCTAACATCTGTAAATGGTTAGACTTTCGCGTCTTCTCGGTTAAGGACGTTAAATCGTAGGCCCTCGGAGACTTCTGTGTTTGTGTGTGTATGTTTGTCAAGTCAAAAGTCTCCGTCCACCTTTGAGTGGTAAAGGTGATGTCCCCAATTAGTAGGCCTTTGGCCGGCTACAGTATATTGACACCTAAAGTTATTACTATTATTATTATTATTATTATTATTATTATTATTATTATTATTATTATTATTATTATTATTATTATTACTTACCAACTAGGCTAACCACATGGCGGTTCATAATTGTGGAATCTGAAAAATTCAACTACGGCTGGACGCAGCGTCGTGCCGATCAAGACAGGCCTCAATAAATTCCTCTTTCTAAGTTTTAAAGTTTCTAATTTGCAACTTTTTGACCTTTTTCAAAATTGTAGAGCCTAGAGGTTTTTCTAACGTTCTTTGACATACATTATTTATGCTGTTATACAATCTCACCCGTTTTGCTTATCCGCCAAATGGACGTCGGAAATCGTCACGAGGTCTTTTATAGGCTGTTTAATCGTGGACGAAAGTTACGTGAAAATTGTAGACATATAAGATGTTATTTTATGTTATTCTTAGCATGTAGTGTGTAACTTGTACTGCAAGTGTTATTAATTCAATACGAGGTTTAGCAAATTCATTTTTAATGAATTTATCAATTCCTTAATTCTCCTTGCACTGAATCAGTTAGATATGCTGTGGAATTGAAATGCAACGCGACATTCCTTATCTGTTCATATTATTTGATATAAATAAATGCTGCGTTAGTGTTTCGATAGAGATAATTATTAGTTAAATTTATATGTTGAACATTGTTTTGACAGTTGAGAGAAGTTTATATTACACATTTTGTATAAAGTATAGTTAATGTGGGATCGTGACCCCGTATTAATGAACATATGGAAACAGTAGATAGCCATTGTATATAATATATCTTAAGTATAACGTATATATGACATTTAAAATTATTTAGACAGTTTTATCTGAGAAGATTTGGTTTCTATCAATACGCTTCTTTTTTTTATAAGAATATTGTTTTTCAAACCGAGGCTGGATATTCCTATTTTTGGGCCGATTTTAGCTGAAAATATTCTTTTCTTACGAATATTCTTTGTTTCGGGAATATGGTGACATGGAATTTCCGCTTTTAAAGTGACTGTGCTATCGAAGAGCTTCAAAGGTAAAAGATCTCTGTATATGACTTTGCCATTTGGGATTAGAGGCCCATTAGAGTGCAATTGCAATACACATAATCAGTAATGTTTTTTTATTCAAACATGAAAAATGTATTCTTAACAAAATCTTATGCTCGGTATTATTCTTAAAATATTCTTAAAATTTGGCCAATTTCAGCCTTAATATTCTTATATTAATTATTATCATATAAAAAAGAGTGTATTGCAGCTACGTCGATCGAATCTCCAAAACTTTGACTCAGTTCCTTTTCTTTATTCAGATTTCAAAATTCAAAATTCCTTTCAGAATAATTTTTACGGAAACGATATGTGAAACGTGAGTTCAGTTGTTAAGAAAATGTGGCAGTGATTGTCGCTGTTTATGAAGACACAACCGCAAAGTCAGTTGATGTGTCTGCTAATAGTCTAATCGTGTCGGAAAAAGGCTGCCGTTAATTTAAAGCATATCTTTCTCGAAGTTTAGCACCTCACGAACTCATTAAGTCATAAATAGCAACACTTCGTGTTCCTTTGTCATTAATTTCTTAAAATATAAATAATTTCTGACGATTTCAGTGGCGTTATACGTTCTGTATTTATCTGTTCCAGTTGAAGTTATATCACTCTACTTTGTCAAAACGTCAAACAACATAGCAAGGTTGCTCCGAAACTGAGTAAGTACCATACCAGAATAACATCAATCTTGAAACATTTTGTAAATTATGAGTTTCGTATAGTCAGTCCCAGTATGTTAATTTTCGCACATTTTATTTTATAAGAACATTTTTAAAAAGACCGACAGGCTGAAAATTTTCCAAAATTTAAAAACATACTATAAAAACACACCCGCGGCTGAAAACTGCCGTAGAACCTTATCTAAAGTTATTGCTCAAAACCATGGAATTGGCAAATAAATGATATTGCCAAGTTAGTTGTTTGCAGTTAGAGTAAACTACATGGAAATTTTATAAAAGCAATTTCATAGTTCAGGTCTCTTTTTCAATTATTTTCTATCTATTAATTTGTGTATCAAGTATCGAAGCTTGTATCTTTTTTAGCGTGTTTTGTAAAACAAATATAATAAGAACATTTGAGGTCAAAATCCCCAAAATATTTAACATAATTCAGCCGTGGCCCAAGAATAAGTTGTTCTGAGAATTTACAAGCACTTTGTTGATGTTTAATATATGTATTGTCATTCTGCAATGATCTTCAAAGTCTGAGAGGTTTTTTATGGCTCTAAAATACTTTCGTGATCTTCGACGAAACATTTTAGCCATATGTTTGGATTATTTGCTTTCTCGACGCATTTCTTGAATATTTGCTCAATATAGCTAACGAGTTCATGTAATTAGACGATAATTTTTGCTGTCATTTAGTTAAAAATCATTGCTAATGAAGTTATTAGCCTCTAATAAATCGAAATCAGTAACAATTTTGATAAAGTTATCGTTCCGTACACGCTTGCGACCGTTCGATTTTTCGATAATTTTAACAAACTATTCCATAAAAAATTGATGTCATACTTTCAGGGAGAAATGACCTAAACAAATCAAGTTTGAAAGCTGCAATGAAATTTCCGGTCAAAACAATGAATGAACATACATTTTCTTAATTCTATAAATAAAACTAGATATCATTTTCAGTGATAAATTTTATACATTCACACAGAGAATATTCCATATTTGATATACTAATGAGATTATATTATTAGCCATAAATAAATCCAAATCAGTAAAAATTTGGGTAAAGTTTAGATTATTTTCATTAGTTGCCCTTAAGAAGGCTTTCCAGTAAAGTCGAAATTTTGTCAAACTGTTGTGTATGCTCAGTTTTTCTTTGAAGTACCCATGTTTAATATACCATATATTTAGTATAAGTTGAAGAAACGGGTTTTACATACACCTGGCATATATACAAATAAATCTCTATTTAGTCTCTGGTTTCTGATTTTGATAATCTGGACAATTTTGTATGATCCTGATGGCAAAAATAAACGTTTTTTCGTGCGCTGTTTTCCAGAAAGATTAGGGACCTTTCGCAACAAGGATGCATGGCGACACCGACGACGACTGCAAAGAGTGAATACAATAACTGCACATTGGAATGCATCGTGCTTGGCACCTGCACGGAGTTATTCTAAAATTAGAAAGTGAAAAGATCTTTTAAAGAGTTGTCGGGACGCAACAGCAAAAACTTTCTCAGTATTTGTTTAGCATCATGGAGAAACATTTAATCGTTTTCTATTCACAAAGTTTAAGGCAAAGAAACAAAACCCTATTGATCCGCACAAAGAAGTAACGAAATATGTGATTTTTCGGGGCCTCGACGTTCGCCTTCCCGTCCTGGCTTAATCGGTTCTTTTATTCAGTGAACTTTGACTTACTATTACCGAGTCTTGGCGTGGGACATCAACAGTTTCAGTTCGATCATTTCTTGTAGCTGGCCAATTGTAATCCATATCGCTAGTTGGAAGCAAACCAAGATGGTGATTTTTTCGAGCCGTTGTCGTTCACTTTTCCGCCTTCCTCATTGCTTAAGTTAAAGGTCGCTAATATTTTCCCTAGGACTGCGGCAGTTAAAATATTTCAGAATTAGTGAGGTTTTATGTGTTGAAATAGAATTTATTCGCCATCATTGTATCGATTTAGCTCTTAAACATTTAAGATGAGGAGATTTCTATCCCTCGGAATATAAATCAAGGTTGCGGGCAGTTTTAGTTTTCTAGCAAGTATAAATATTTCATATTTATAAAGCGCTGAATTAAAGACAGCACGTATGCTTAATGTGGACTAGGAATAGAATTGAAATTTTACCCCAATTAGTCTCAACAAATCTCAAAAAGTAAACACTGTTATTGCTACCATTACAACTAATTAGTCTTAGGAAGCTAAATAAAAATGCTAAAAGCTTTACCGGCCTACTGACTCATGGAGACGGCGCTATCTCCGGTTTTGAATCGAAAACAATGTTTTGAAAAACATTGAAAAGATTGAAAAACATTGAATGTTTTGAAGTTTTGAATTGAAAATTGAAAACTGAATTGAAACATTGAAAACAATGTTTTGCAAGTAGAAAGCAATGTTTTTATCGGAAAAATAAATTAGGAAACAAAGATAAATTTAAGAAATAAAACCTGGTGAAAACCGAGGCGAATGTTTGGGAGAATTTGAGAGCAGATCAGTGAAACCCGAGACTTAGTCGAGAATTTTCACCTGCACCAGAATTGCCGAGGTTTTCGCCAGGCTATGAAGGCACGAATAACGTATTTTATTTCTTTAATAAAATCATTTTCTGTCTTAACAAAGAGAAAGACACTATACGAAGCGCCTTTTTTCATGAAACTGTAACGTCTCACAACTTGGAGACAGAGCAAACCATATTGCCATGTCATTTTCGTGCTTCATAGCGCTATAAAAACACACTTACGCACGTACTATCCAAATTATTTAATAAATTTGATTCAATAATCATTGAAGCTTAGATCATAATATTTTCTTTCAATAATCATGGCAATGATTATCAAACAGAGAAAAGAAACTTTGTAATCTTAGTAATATTAACAATCTAAGTCTTCAATCAAAAAGCGCGTCTGATTTCAGTCCATGACTGATTATGGTTTAAATTTAAAGTCGAAATATTGGTGAAATTATAGACTCGGGTTTTCATCTCTAACTTGGATTAAGCTAAGATCACAATATATGTTTTTTTCTAGCTTTGATAATCATAATCAATAAGAATTTCAAAATGTACAGACTAGTGAAAATGTCAGTTAACAATTACGCCTATGCTGGGACTTAAGGTCGCAGAAAGATGCCTTAAGTCGCACAAAGTCGCCTTAGGTTGCGCAAAGTTGCCTTAAGTCGTACAAAGTCGCCTTAAATTGCACTATAAAGTCGCCTTTAGCTGCACAAAATTGGTACAAAGTCCCCTTAAGTCACACAAAGTCGCCTTAAGCTGCACAAAGCTGCCTTAAGTCGCACAAAGTCGCCTTAAGTCGCACAAAGTCGCCTTAAGTCGCACAAAGACGCGGTGTCTTTCGGCAGTTTTCGTTTTAAGTTGCCTTAAGTTTCCCAAAGTAACGGCGACTTTGGGTCGCAAAGTAGGCCTACAATGTCCGACATTTCGGCGTTCCTACTTACGTCATTGTCAAGATTATATGGCTACTCAGTATCTTAACCCTTTCAGCCCTTGGCAGTTTATCAGGATCTCAATTCTCCTTTCATATCTCATACAAAATGACACATTTAGTATTGAGAATTTAGGATTTCATTGGGTACAATATTTTGTACAAGATGAAAAATGAAATTCTCCCAAGCTGCTTATATTAAAGGTACGAGATTTAGTTGGGGGAATTTAGCATGTGTCACTTGACGTGTTTAGGGTTTAAAGGGTTAAATGACCATTCATTTTTTATGTCTTTGCAAGTATAATCTAGAAATGTCAATGGTTTTGAGTAATTCTGAAGTTTTTATTTCTAAGAAAATTAAAATTTTTGACTTTAAAAAATCTAGCATGTAAAGGGTTAATAAACAGTTATTATAATAAACACAATAAAGATTGTTGGATGGGAATGTATCAATCTCTTAAAGGTCCTTAGAGCATCTGTCCAAGGTTTGGAAAGTCTAGGTCAAAACCCAACTCAGCCTCACAATTTTTCCTGAGTAGTTTAGGTTTGAACAGAAGAAACGATTTAGAACAAGTTATTTAGTAATATAATTAGAAAGTTGAAAAAATTTCAATAATAGGACTGTCCTTGATAGTTCATTTAGCATAGATGAAGATGCTTATCAATTATTTTCTTTTACACACACTACAAATCTTTACAACCATTAGTTTTGGTCAAACTGTTTAACCCTCATAGAATCAATCTTGTCAACTGACTGAAGATACAATTGAAGTATTTACTAAGACTGCTAAAAGGCAATGATTGATAAACTGCTAGAGCTAGATCATGGTCTTTTTAGTTCCATTCGGTTAACTTTCACACAATTCTTGGCAACAAAAACCTAACTGATGACTTTAATTTAAAGTACAAAAAATAGATTTTATCTTTTTCACTTAATATTCTTCCTGACTAATAGTTTCATCATCATCATTCAGAATTTAAATGTCTACTTTCCATGCTTGCATGGGTTAGACAGTTTCTTAATGGCTATCTTCCACCTAGTTCAATTTTGAACCAGATCACAAATACCGATCTTATGAGATTTTAAATCACTATCCACAACTTGGTATCACGTCTCTTTAAGGTCTACCCTTTCTTTGTAGATCTCTGCACTTTTTCACCAAGCTATCAATCATAACTAAACCACCTCAACCTGCCCTCTCTTGATGCCGTCCCTAATGCTCTCATGGCTCAAGGGCTTCCAAAACTTTAAAGGTGACATCACAAATTACTGTACTTATCATTCTCACATCAAAGACTGTTTATCAACTTAAAATATTGCATTGTGATAATTTATAGTCACCGGATATACTTAAAAACAATTTATATTGCTCCTTGAAAAATCATCTTATTGTTCTATATCAAAAACAGCACACATCTTAAGGTGTTTTGGGGACAAAAAGCCTTAATTATGGGGCCTTTCGCCACTATGTCATGCATGTTAGAGTGTTTGAGGTAACCATCAATTGTAGCAGGCAGTCCTAGCAGGAAAAGTTGTTGACAAGCACTAGCAGTGAAGAACTGGGAAGATTTGCTGCATGTTGCTGGTTGTGTTCTTATTACTTACACAAGTTGTGGTTTCTTGGAATCATGTATATGATAAAAGAGTCACTCAATGACAACTGACATGAATTTTTATTTTCTTATCAAGAAAATGAACTTCAGATTTCTCCATGCATGCAAACAGAGTGTCAGTGACATAGATAATTAGTGTATCAATCAATAACAAATCGATCTATTACCACATGCAGTTATCTGAAGATTAACCAACAGATTTGCATCATTGTTGCATTATAATTGGTAGCCTTGGGCCTCCTTTGTAATTGATTTTCCACTTTTTGAGCTATAAATATAACTAAACAGGTTTTGCCTGAGTTACAAGTCGTTATCGATAGCCTATTTCTAAATTTGAGGAAATTGCATCATCTTGCTTCATGAAGTCCCCTGTCCTAGCTAAGATTAATTTTTTTTACAAAAGGTCTTTGAACTGTATTTTTGATGAATAGCTTGAGATAAAAAATACCTAACTAAAAAGGTTAACTATACTATGAATCTTTAACTTGGAGTATAATAAAGAAATGTGAAGAGTTGCATAACTTTTATTGTATCTGTTAAACACTAAGTATTCTTGAATTCGAAGTGTACTTTTAAAAGTCACAACGAATAAAAACAACAACAATATTGGGCTACATCTAATTAAATCATTTAAAATACCATCATTGTTAGCATACTTTTTAAATATAATACAATTATGACATAGATCTCATATGAGATCTAATAAAACATATTCAAAAATAATTATTAATTAATTAGTTATTAACTAAATTGCAAGACCCTGATCTTATCTTTCCATCAACATTTAAAATCTGCTAGAGAAATGGGATCAAGGTGACAGCATAGGATCAAGGTCATAGGATTTTACAGTTTACAATAATCCCCTGTACTAGGAATCTCTAAATTTGAGTCACAGATAATTAAAAAATGATATTGGAAATAAGCTGGAACTAACAAGCCATAACACATGAATCACATATTACAAAAATTAAAGCTACATGGAATGTCTTCCACACAAATTCAACAACATTATATTCAAATCTGCAGCCATATTGAGTAAACCTATATTTGGAAACCCAGATTTTAATCTCTAAAACATGCACCCTCATTACAACCATTCACATTTTGTAGTGTATTTTCCATGCTTACGTGAGTCAGGGAATTCCAAAAAGTAATCCATGATTAATATTGTAGCAAATGAATTTAAATAAGCAGGTTTTATATCATCTATGAGATAAGCGCTGGCTCCATGGGCCACTACACTCGTCAAAGGATTTAGCTAGCTTTTATACATCATTTATAATTTTGCTTTTCTCTTAACCAGGGCTTGACACTAACGGTAGCCAACTACAAGGTACAGACTAGTAGAAATTCAGTTCTGGCTAATAGATTTTCTAATTCCACTAGCCACTTTGGCTAGTAAACGAAATACGAGTTTTAGTCTTTCAAGAAAGACATCTCAGAATTTCAATGAATGGCTAGTAAAAGAAAATGTTTGGCTAGTAGCATCAAATTTAATACTAACCATTAGACTAGTAAGTTGAAAAGTTAGTGTCGAGAGCTGTAATGCTACAGCCAGGAAAATAAGCAGTTTCTTTGGTTTCATGTCTTGCAATTCTTTCAAAATTAACAGAAAAACTGACAAATGTTTACAAAGCCATTCCATTATTGCTTGCAGCTTGACCTTAAAATAATAAAACCTCCGTCCTTCTGTCAGCTATTATACTGAATTTGCAAAACCTGGCGAAACTATGTTTTCTAAGCTTAGGAGACCTGGCATTTATTATTTATTGCAACAAATAAAATGCCTTTCATATCTCCAGGTCATAACTTGACCATAATGAATTTCAAGCTTTTAGGCTGAAACCAATATATGACCTTTACAAATTTATGTCAATTAGTTAAGCTGCTTATTTAAGATTGACAGATTTTTAAAAGCAGTGTCAATGTCAGCTTTACAAATTCGATAAATTGCAGCTCTTTATTTCTCACAAGGTCAAAACTTGTTGAATCTGTCAAACATTGTTGCAACTAACTTAAAGAGAACCTATACCTTTGTATATGAAAATTCAAAGTTTCTAAAAAGCTTTAGAAATATAAAACAAGTAAAACATGAAAAGAAGTTTCATACAAGCTAAAAGTACTACATGTAATTAGTGTTTTAAACTTGAGATAAGAACTGCTGAGAGCTTTCTTCAAGTTAACATTACAATAAACATTAAAAATAGTCTAAGATTGTATTCAAAAAATAACAACTATCGCTAATTAAATAGCAGTCAACAATAGCTTAATATATAATGTGGACTGTCAAAGACTAAAATAGGAACACTTTCAATAAAAGATTATCGATGGTATAAAAAGTCAACTTCAATGTATTGTCAAATTGCTACAACAGCAGACACTTCAATAGAGTTTAGTAACTGAAAAAGATATCAACCTTTTTCCTGCAAGATTTTTTAAAAGCCAAAACTATTAAATTTCTTAAAAAAACCTTCAAAATTAGTCAAAACCATAGACATTTCTAAATTATACTTGTAAAGACGAAGAAAATGAATGGTCATTTAATGTTTCATCAACATGTTCAAAAGTTGGGACTATTTGTAATTAATTTATATGAAAGTGTTTTTAGCAGGATAAAGGTTAATAACCTTGCGATTGTTATCAAATTATAATATTATCAGAAAGAATAAAAGCTAAGTAGATAACCTTGCTAAATTAAGGTTGTAAACTTTGATAAAAGATTGTCAACATCTACGCATTTCAAGTAATTTAAACATAAGAGGATTTCGTTAAAACATAATTAATATTTTGCCCTTAAGAAATAAACAACCTGGATAAATGAAAGAAATAATTTCATAAACAAAGAAATGCTTATCATTAAATCGATTGTGTTGTTTTCAGATAACAATGTACCACAAACCCCCTATGGTTACAAATGACTTTGACTTGCATTTTGCAGAAATTTATACATTCTCATCAAGACAATAACTGAAAACTTATTGAAGATGTGTTACTAACAACTTGCAGCTTGCAGTGACATACATGAAGAAGTCCACAGTATTCACTTTGTGCACCCTGAAACTGAGCTTGAAATCAAAACAGATAGACATAAAAAAACCAAAGTATTTAAATTTTTAAATGAATATTCTATTGTAAGAGAGAAAAAAAATAAGAAAAACCTTTACAATATTCTTTTATTCCTTCCTTATAATCTAACAAGAATGAAGAGTTTTTTGAAAAATTAATCCAGAGTTAAGACATTCAGTTCACTTCAGTCTAAATATTTTGGCTCACCAGGTTTTCTAATTCTAAAAATCCTAGGCAAAATAAGCAATAGATCTATGATTTGATAACACAAAAATCATTCAGTTGGAGATGTTTAACCCAATTAGGACTGAGTTTTGAAAGTTCTTCAGTTCTTGCTAATTTTCACACCTTCTGAGTTCAAGAAGTAACACATTATTGTCAAGAAATAAGATGGTTTATCTAGCTGAATTTGTTATAAAAAAGAAATGATCTATTGCTACATACTCTGTAATAAAGGATTACAATAAATCTACCAGCTCAAAAAAAAAGTTGGAAAACTCCTTGTGTACAAAGAAAAATTCAAAAGAAATATGCATTTCATATGTAGCAATAAAAGAGGGCATTGTTTTTCAGATAATATAAACATAAATTTTAAGGAGAAATATTTCTTATAATCTGGTAAACATCCAGTTTTAAGGAAAATCACACCTATCCTATATTCTTCAATTTACTGCTGAATCTAGTTCAATACCTATGCTGGTGAATATTTCTTTCATTCAAAAACAAATGACAAAATTACTTTTAGAGATAAAAACATGTTTGGGCAAAAGCTATATTTTGGGTGTATTTTAAGAGCCTTTTGTTCTTTGATTGACAAGTTGACTTTGTAACAATGACACCAAAAGATCATTGTAGATGACAGATGCACTCCATTTTGGTCTACAAACAATAACCATTGTTCAAACTTGTGAAAACTTATTGTTCCTCATTTAAAAGTTTCAATATTATCAATGCACCAAATGAAGTTCAGAAATCTAAGAAAAACAGCATTGTTGTTGAAGTAAATTGAACTGGCTGGTCAATATTTAATAATTATCACTTTTATCATTCTTTCATAGTGATTCATACAATTACTGCAATGAAATCCCCAGCAGTGGCTAAATCATTTCCTTTAGTCTTAACCACAATAGTATGAACTTATGAAAAAAGAACACAACGCATGTAACTTTTTATTTTCACAAATAAAAGATTAATGTATGATACATTTCGCTGAGCCGGTTTCCATGACCCTTGATTCTTTTTAGAGTAATAATCTAATCCGTGTACGTGTTTCTAAACAATTTTTCAATATCGAATAGCATTGTCACGATTTTGACGTTTAAACTGTTGACTTATTCAAATGCTGAAACATAATTCTGGTAAACACTTGTGAATATTCTAGTACTGAAATTCCCAATCAATTTTTGTTTGAGATTCGCTGCAGCATGAAAAAAAATTGGTTTTGCATGTTTATCAGACTAAAGCAAGCATTAGTCTCTCAGGGGATTCAAACAAATCCTTCCATAAATCAAACTATCACAACAAAGGGATCAAATTTGAGATGACACGCAGCCTTGAGTTAGCTAAGGGAAACAAAGTTCGGAAACGACGAAAAGCGAATTACAGGAAGTTGAAATATTGCTCCTCCGCAAAAATATATCATTTGTCGCAGCGCAGTGTGAAAACCATTCTATAATTCTTCATTATGAACCATTCTCAACAACTTCCTTCTCATATACAATGATTAACAAACAACTGAATTGTCAGCACGCGTAACAGGACACCAAACGATTACTTTTCCAATTTTAAAAACAGGATAACTCAATTCTCCTGCCGAAAAGGATGTATTTCCTGCAATTTAAACATAATCTAAATATATTTGGTTGAATTCCCAATACGATTACATAATGAAACGAGGATGCATGAAATGTAACTATTCGAATAATAAAAAAATAACGTGGAATGAATTATAAAAGTTTGTGAAAAAGTGAGTTAGCTATATATCATTTCTCTATACCTTAAAAACTTTCTTAAAAGCTCTAACTCGGCATTCGCGCTGAGCACGCTATTAGTGTTGTGATATCATTTCTTGCAAAAGGCTAATCCGAGGATAAATTAAATGATGGGTTAATAGGACGCCACGAAAGACAAGAATGATCTCGGCCTTGCTAAACTTGACATCAAAACATGTGCTCTCTTTGAAATGACCTTCGTCACTTTACACCGTGCAGCTTCGCTTTTGACATTCGATTTTCAAAATCACAACGAGGAAGTTAGTTTAATATTTGTGAAGATGCTTCTCGTTTCTAAACAAATGGTAATTTATCTCGATAAAAAGATAATCACACAGCGAGAGAAATTCAGATTCGCAATTAGATGGTTGCAAGTTTAGAACAAACAATCAATTGAAGTGTTTATGTTAAATGAAACATCGAGTCACAACCAAAACAAAACGTTATATTTCTACCAGGAAACCTACTTTCATTTCAAATAATCACAGGTTTAGGGCAAATTAACGTCACAAAATATAACTTACGTTGTTTAAATTGAGCGAAAGGAGAGACAATGCTAATAAGCAATTAATTTATGTTGAGCAAATTACTGCACGTGTGCGAGTCGAATTGTCCGTGATACTTCGTGTTGAAAGCTAAGAACAAGCGAAATATTTCAGCAGAAAGTTGTCGAGGAGCAATTGCCACAAAACAAACAGCGATAGTTTTGCGTTAAAAGATAAGTCCCCGAGACAGGTTCTGGAAAAATGATATTAAAAATTAATTCTTACCTTTGTAGGGATCTTGGTCATTGGAGGACCTGGTAGAACTATCGGTATCTTCTTTATGAGCTGCGAATCAATGCAAAGCAAATTGTAAAGTCAGTCGGTGAAAACATATAACATCTTCTATCGAAAATAAAATGACAAAGCAATAAAATGATTAAATTACACACCTAGCAACTTAAACAAGTCTAATCTTTAATAATTCAGTAGTAAAAACACGAAAGCTCAACTCGCTGACACTTTGCAATGTTTTGATGTGCAAAAGTTGCACACTCAAATGACTTCTTTCTCGTCGCGTCACTATTTTCTCTAACATTTTAACGGGACTAGTTTCCTAGCCGCAAGAAAGCCGCATTATTTCAAAAAAAATCAGCAATGCTTACCTCGATTGCACATAAAATTTGCAAGGTACAGGTCCAATTCTCTCACAGTGACAGTAATGTGGTTGGGCAGTACACAAAGTTGCGGGTTGTGGCAGTGTACCGACTTACCCAAACGCTCACCGTCCGTACTTTCCAAAGGAATTCCACGGAACAAAATCACCATGACCAAATCCAATCTCCAGACTTTGTCTGCTTGTCTCAAGCAGTCTATTCTTCGCATTTTGCCCTTCTGGTCGGGATTTGATATGACGCAACGACAAGACGAGCCAGCACGGCCGTTTGTAATTGCCAACATAAAGTCGTCACGACATTCCGGCCGAATATCTTTTCGTAATTTGGCCAAAAGCCTCGAAGCCCACTTTTGCTTTATGTCGGGAGCTTCCGAGTCAAGCTCCTCTTTACACCTTCTTTCTTCTTCAGCGCTCATTCGAATTTCATGCTTTTTATAATACTTTCGCTTCCTAGCTTGAAGGTTGAACCAAGTGTACGCGAAAGCTTTTACACGGGGCAGAAGAGCTTCGATGAATGCATGGATTTCATCCTGCAGATCAAAGAGAGCTGGGTTAGTCATCTTGACGAACTCTACAACGGATGCACCCTCTCCGCTAACCATTGTGAATTAACTCTAAAGCGTGCTCCGAAACTCTGCTCCATGTGAAGACATGAGAGAATTTTTTAACCATCTACGCATTCTGTTTACGTCCTCACGTCAGTTTGTCACAAAACATCCTTATTTTTGTCCATCATGCTAATTTCCACCAATCACGTCGCGCAAAATTGACAACACAGCGGGAAACCTGTCAAATGTCAACAACTCAATCAGCGAGCTCAGAAATCGACCCACTTCAATTATCTACGTTTGACCAATCCGGCCAGACGTTGCTCTGAAGCAACTCGAACCGTGCAAAATGTTTAGCAAAAGGTTTCCGAACTCTTGACAAAACCCACTCTAGCTTCCGTAAATCACAGAAGCCGCTCACATACACGTGACTTTCAATATCGGTCAACTTGCAATGGCCAATCGCTTTGTTCGGGTAATCGGCCATTACGCATACATTAGTCCAATCGATGTACTACTAAATATTTACATACATTTTCAAAACAATAAAATGAAAGTTTATTGTCTGTTTTTTGACTACGGAGAAAATTATAACTTTATTACATTTTGCCGGGACAACACGCAGCAAGTTTCCAGCTACTGAAGTGCAAATAGACGCCGCCATCTTCCCAAATCGGTGTTAAAAAATCTTTAAAACCGCAGTTTCCGAAAATTGTTTTCATCGTGGGGCTATTGGGGGGTGATGGATAATTTCAGGCGGCGAGGCGCCTTTCTGTCCGCATAAACTCACTTTGCGGTTTTTGTACAGTACGTTGAAATTCTTTTTGAAGTTGAACTGGAATTTGTTTTTTGGACATTAACACAGCATCTCTGTTTGGCGAAGCACGTACAAATGCTTTCACTTTTAACGGGGGCGTAATTTTTTTACTACACATCTGAAAATCGTATTAATTTCTAAATTTTAAAACACAAAAACACAACGAAAACGGAAGTACAACTGATTCGGAAATGACGTGCAATTGAAAAGTGCACGGCCTATAAACATCTTTTCTAAAAAACAAAATCTGCCACTTATCGAGAATTTAATTTAATGACTGCCATAGGTATTTTAAAAATCAGTAAGTAAATTCAAAACGTTACGGGTATCAGTTCTTTTTTGCCCGTGAACAATTAAATCTTTTATGTTTTTTTTTTAATTAATTGAAACTTTCGTCCAACTTTTTTTAAAATAATTTCATTCGATGATATTTACCGCGGGAAATTGAAGATATCTTTCACGTGCCCCAAAAGCTACAGCAAGTCTTAATGCATTCAGCTTTTCCTATTACAACTGTGATCAAATATTCATATTTTGCCGGCACAGTAAAAACACGGAACAATCAATTTCCGCAGAATAGTCGGAAACCGGTTTTATACATTCGTTACAGAACATCAGTCGATTGCCTTGCAAGGAGTTATCAAATATATCCGAAACGTATCTAATCTGGCTTTAAAAATCAAGAAAACACTTAAACCTACAAACATCTATTGCATATTTCAATCAAGAATCAGTATGAATCCAGAACTCAGGAAATGAGAAGGCAGACCGAGTCTTGTGACTTTGGGCGGGTTTTGCATGTCCATCACACGTCCATATTAGGAGAACCAATACATACCGCAAGGTTAAATACAAAAAAATTAAACTAAGAATTATTTGAATAACATGAAAAAGTGCGTTGTCATAGCAATTATATAGCTTCTCTGAAATTGATTTTGTTTCGAAGGAAATTAAGCAGGAAAAGCCAATTTGTTGTTTTGAAGTCCCGTGGTTCAATGTTGGGCGTTTTCTATCAGCTTTGGCCAAATTTGGACACAAAATTGGGAATTCAACAATCACAGTGTTCCTAAACTGTTTATATGCAGTATCAGCAACTATTACAAAGGTCTTTTTTAAAAACAATTAAGCAATTTTTAAAAGGAAAACCTGTGATCAGGGAACAGTTAGTTTTCGCTCGAACTTGCCAAAAACGCAAACACTGTTGGAAAAAAAAAAAAACCGAGAATATTTTTCCATTGTGCTGAAAATAGAATATGCAAAGTGAAATAAATGTAGGAAAACATAGGATGAAGAAGAAAATGCCACATGAAGATCTGAAATGGGGTTGACTTATTTCTGAGCTCAATCCATTTTGGGAAAATTACCTCAATAGTCAAATTATTGTGCAGGATATTTCAAAAGAAAAGCGACTTTTTCAGTTACAACGGTAAAGAAAAAGATAGAAAAAAAGCTGTTACTTTACAACACCATAACGAGATAGGAAATTTGAAAAAAAAGGTCCAGACTTTGATTTTCAAATGTTAATTTTACATGAAATATGTTTAAACAAAAAATCTTTTTTCCAATTTTTTTTTACGGCTATGAACACGTAACCTTTTTGCAATTCAATACTCGACTCTCAAAAAAAGATATTAAAAACAAGACCTCTGAGGTATATCTCTTAAGTGTTGACTTTTCTCATCATGTTGCACGTCTTACGTAACACAAAAGAGCAATTCTACACGTACTTTTTAAAATTTCCGTTTTACAAGTTGTCAGCAAGTATGTTGTACGAGACAGCGACATCAGCTCGTTATCTAGACTTCGCTCGCAATATATTAACATCCCACTTTTAAACTGTAATTCACAAAATAATTGTTTCTTTTCAAAAACAAGTTGGGCCAAAGGAACGTAGATTTACACAACTGCCGCTCGTTTGAGAACCAACTCGTCCTTACACAGGACGTAAGACATACAGGAATGACAAAGCAGTTACAGAATAACCCATAACTATGTTCTTGATCTAATCCTTTTTACCCTAGGAAGTTTATCGGCATCTCAATATTTTACTCTTAACATACCTTATAGAAAATGATACATTTGGTAGTGAGCATGACGGATTTCATTTTATTTTTAGATAAAATATTTTATGCAGGATGAACTGAACACTGTTCATTCAAAGTATGAGATTTAATCGTAAGTTTTAAAGCAGTAATTCATTTGACGTGAACATAATGCTGCAAGGGTTAAATGTGTATTTATTTTGAACGAACGACGAATGCGGTGGAATAAGTTACACGTTTTCTATAAGAACCAGTAAATTTTGCCGAGAATCATGGTTCTTAAATTTTTGGCTGTTTCAGCCTCAATTCGTTCTTAATTTGTTCTTATTTCTGTCAGCGGTTTGAAATAATGAAAAACATCGAAACAAAAAAAGACAAGGCATTGAAAAACAGTGCTGATCGTCTGAGGAACTTACATGAATACGTGTAGCATTTGGGACAATAGTAGATATGATATTAAATGTTAAACGGTGTTTCTGTTTTACTGTGCAGATTTCGAACGTAAATTACAAGTTCAGTAAAGTTTCCACTAGAAACATTATCACTTTTTTTTCAGCCTCATGTAGCCTGAGATTTTTCTTAAATTGTTCTTAATTTTTCGCCAATCTGAGCCTCATTTTTCTTATAGAGTTGTTCTTATAAAAAAAAACCCGTATACGGCCAATCGCGGGGTACTCTGTAGTTCAGAAGAGCGATTTTCCCCATAACAATTTTAAAAACTGCCGCAATTAAAGAAAGAACTAATGAACAATATCATAACGATCTAAGGGCGAATTCTTCCGCCGTCATCAATCAGCTTCATTAGCATACAACTTGATGAAGCCAACAACAAACACATTTAAGATTAATCTAAGTATAACACTTTGAAAAGCGCACAACATGATGAGATTTATCATTCTTTTCATACAGTTTCTAAGAAGGATTCGCGGTTCCAAGTTACCTAAAAATAGCTGAGCTGAGTGACAAAACTGTTGATGAATCTAAAATATTCTCTGCAAAATCTCCATGAGATCATAGAGATATTGTTTTAAAAAAAATGTATCGATCGCTCATTTTCGAAAATTATTTCCAAAACTTTTCTCAATATTTTATTGGAGTTTGCTTTTTTTTGTATCCTTATCAAAACTGGAGCAACGCACATGTGCTACTGAAAAGTACAAACAGTCACTCATACTTGAGTTTGAAAAACTTCTGCCTAAGTCTTAGGAACGAAAATCTTAAAAAATAAGTTGATCCGAATTACTTCGCCCACTCAACTTCCTCTGGAAAACAGGAAAAAACAAAAATCAAATTGAGATTCCCAGACATATTTACGTTTGTTCGTGACAAGGTCATAACACGTACAATTCACCGATGCAAGTACAAAACAAATATTTCACAGTCAACATGTTTACGAATCATATTGTACATGAGATTCGTGGCTCATGTCATGAATATCTCTAGAAACTTTCGAGTCAAACGTTTTACTCACATAATTCAATTCTGTTCTCATTTATGGGCAACTTTTTTCAAAAAGAGGAGTTTCAAAAGCTCAACAAAGTTCACAGTGACGGTGGATTTTCATAATCATCGTTCCATTCATCATAAGTAAATGTGGAACTTAATGAATAACCACGTGACAACAATTCCGCCGGACAATTAATTGAAGATTGGATCAATTAATTGATCGAATTAAGTTCACAAAGTTTTAAAACATAAATTAAAAAAAAAATACTGGTAGTGTGACCTTACAAAATTCAAACTTTTCGGACTTATGAAATTTGTTGAAATCATCCGAAATATCAAGAATAAAAATGTATCCTTGCTAATAATCAGTATGTTGGTGCAAATTGTCCGCGAGATATTACCACAGTTATGCTCTAATGACTTCATACAAATCCTTCTAAAACTGGATTGGTTCTTAACGCTAGGAGCCAAAGCAATATAAAAAGGATTTGTATGGGCTCACTAGAGCATAATCTTGGCAATAACTCATCCCTAATTGGTAGAAAAATTCTAACTTTCGGGATGGAGGCATTTTGCATCTTGTTTTTTCTGAACATTACAACCAAATTCGAAATTTCACAAATCAAATATATGTAACGTCATCACTTAGAACTCTATAGGCAATACAACGTAGAATTTGAAGTTTATATAGTAGTTATGCAATGGTTTCGAGTGGCCGATAGCGTGAAATATGCCACGCGTTACTTGTATTTTCCGTATTCACACAAGCCTTTTGGTGAGCGTGTATAGGATCTAGGAAGAAAATACAAGTGACAAGTGGCATTGTCACGGTATCCCACTCGAAACCATTGCATAACTAATTTATCCCATGCCTTACAATATATAACTAATTTATCCCCTCATGGAGAACGAAGAACTAAAGCCGCAGTTTTTGCTGACGTTTTAGCTCTCACAACGTTGACCGACAACTCTGGCGCCATTTCCGAAACGTATGCACACAGTTTTGGCGCCATTTCGATAGTCTGTCGCTAGTGATGGCGGGAAAGACGAGTGGAATACCACTCGTTGGATACTACCGTTGGATACCTGAGAATATGCAACGGCTTTCCAGGCCTCTGATTGGTTGTATTTTTTAAGGCATGGGATAAAGAACAATATACTAGCCTTCACGAGGAATGATAACGAATTACAATTGGTTATATTTATATGATTGTAACTGAGTATCATACCTGATGAAGACTAGTATCGCTAGCCGAAATGTGGTGTAAAACTTCAAATTCTACGTTGTATTGGTCATTTCTCAGCTTTATTTACATCATAAGTATACCATCATCATGGTTACTATCATCTTCACCATAAATATTGATCCTTTCATTATCATTTCTTTGACCACCATCACGCACAAAATAATGGCTATTATCACCATTATCATCGTCATCATGGTCACTGTCATCATCATCATTATCACTATCAATATCATGGTTACTATTATTATCATCACCATCACCATTATCATCAGCACGACCATCACCACAATTACTGTTCCCATCGTCATCATCATCATCATCATCACCATCACCATCATCGTCATCGTCATCATCACCATCATCATCACCATCATCATTATCATCATCATCTCCGTCACCATAATCATCGTTAATATGAACAAGCATCTACTTAAGTATCTATATTCAATTTGAGCAATTAGGTAACGCCACAGAATTCAGCTCACTCTAATTTCAAATAAATTACCTAAGCTTAGAGTCACTAGTACTAAAAACACACTGCATACTTTAAATTTTAATGCTATCTTGGGTTTTATAGGACAATATATACATATATATATAATATAGGCGTCAGGGATAAACGTGCGTAGTTAACACAATTTAAGGTCGACAAATTTGAAACCGTCACCAACTTCAGCTGATCAAACGAGGGGTTATCAAACGATTGAAATTTATTACGATCCTTACTTTACAAACGACGATCTGCCCATTTAAGCTCTGATTGAGTTCAGTGCTGTTGAAATGACAAACGTTTAAAAGTCATTCTTTGGATTCTTACGTCGTCTTTTAGAGGTCGAAGTTAGAAGCATTCAAGAACTTTTCTGTCACATTTTTAGATTTTCGGCATAACTGGTTCAAAAGTTTGAATAAATAACGTTTACTCTTTTTCAAAACAAACAATATAAATGGTTAATATTTAAAGAGCGTTTGGTCAGTTGATTCAAAAGTGAACGAAAAACACTAATCTCTACTCTTCAAGACAAACCAAATGAATGGTCACTTTATAGGGTTTCATCAACTGGTTGAAAAATAGGATTATTTCTACTCTTCACAACAAACAAAATGTATGGTCACTTTATAGGGTTTCATCAACTGGTTCAAAAGTTGAATGAATAACACCAATCATTTCTACTCTTCAAGACAAACAAAATGTATGGTCACTTTATAGGGTTTCATCAACTGGTTCAAAAGGAAAAATGAATAACACCAATTTTTTCTACTCTTCAAGACAAACAAAATGAATGGTCACTTTATAGGGTTTCATCAACTGGTTCAAAAGGAAAAATTAACAACACCAATTATTTCTACTCTTCACGACAAACAAAATGAATGGTCACTTTATAGGGTTTCATCAGCTGGTTCCAAGGTTAGAATGAATAACAACAATCATTTCTACTCTTCAAGATAAACAAAATGAATGGTCACTTTATAGGGTTTCATCGACTGGTTCAAAAGTTAGAATGAAAAACACCAATCATTTCTACTCTTCAAGACAAATAAAATGTATGATCACTTCATAGGGTTTCATTAACTGGTTCAAGAAATAGAATGAATAACATTCATGTCTACTCTTTAAAGAGAAACACAATAAGAGCAAACTCTTAATTGGCATTGTAAAATAATTAGTGCAATATTTGTTCTTTTGTTAATCCTTCCTATTTTAAAAAGATAATCCTTGGAAAAATTCGGTTCCTCCGGGCAAACGTTCTAAAACTAAAATCTCCAATACAAAATAAAACGTCAATCGCTCCGCATATGGGCTGAATTTGTCGACAATCTATTAGGTATTTTTAAAGAAATAAAAATTAAAGAATTTTCAAATGCGAAAAACATAAACAAAATTACTGGACAAAAGATTTTTCTTTTTTAAAAAACATAATAATAGATTCAAGGATTAAGAAATAATCTTCCGATTTTCATATCTTTTTTATAACAATACTGGCCGCTACGGTACGTTTTGAACGAATTTACATAAGCCTAATTAAACTGCTTTCTTAAATGCTTATTTCAAAAGTTTGCTTTTGGTGTGCACAAAAGTGCCGATCGAAGCCATAAAATTAAAACTGTTTAAGTAAAAAGGAATCCCCAAATATAAGTTATCAAACTTTTGTCTTTTGAGGTCAAAGCGAACTTTATTGTTTCATTCTCACACTAACTTCCTGATAATAAATACTTGCCCAGCCTACCAATGTCACAATGTCGCCCCACTCAGGAAAGCGGGTCCGATCCACACACTGAAATCAGTTCCACAGGACGGAAACATATGTACACGAGAACTTCTTGACATGAAATACTTCGAGTATGAGGTAATACGTATATTAAATTAAAACCACAGTGTTTAAAAACTGACAAAAGATTTGACCACAGGCTATCAAACAATGCAAAGATATGAATCAACTATTTCCTGTCCTTGAAGCATAACTCCGAAACAATAGCCACTCCTTAAATGTGCACAAACACAAATATGGTGATATTTGATCTTATAAAACTGAAATATCATATTGTGTTATTCTATTGTTCAAAAAACTCTTACACCCCAAAACTGTAGAATTAGAAATGGTATCGACAAAGCCTTGGTTTTCCAATTTTAGCAGTTTAAAAATGGCATAAAACCGGTACATTTGGCACTAGATCAAATAAAAAACATCGTTAAAAGATTAGCAATTGATAGACTTATGGTCTTGTAAACAACTTCCTAAACTAATAGAAACCTTTAACTTGCTGTAGAAATCGTTCAGTAAAGAATTTTTGAGCTAACGCTAAAGCAATTGTGAGGTCAAGTACAAGTTTTTTTTAGTTTAGCGCCGAAAATCAAACCAGAATTACTTTAATAGCAGAAATTATACATATTAGACTTTGAAAATTCAGTCTCCAAGATAAAATGAAGTTTCTTAGAATAGTATCCAATTGATTTTCTCACCACCGATTAATATAAGCAAATTATCCTTGAAAAATAAACATAAATGGAATGTAAATTGAAAGAGATCGTGCTGAAGCAGCGTGGTTTGCACTAAAAATTGGATCAATTGGTAAGATGTGTCCTAGATGAAGAAAAAACCAAAACAACATTTTACAAATATTTCGATTAAATTAACGTTTTCTTCATGGAAGTTTGAGTCAGAACTGGGTACATGCATGGAAAAGCTTTCTGTTAAAGTATTGTCACTGCCTACAACGGAAGAACTCGGAGTATTCCATGTGTTTACCATTCTTGTATTTGTATAATTGTACTCTTTTGAGTACCAGGCTGAAAGGCAGGCCAAAATTTAAGAATATGCTAAGAACACATCTGAGGCTAAGGAATGGCAGAGTTTTGTGACATTACGGCACCAAACCATAAAGTCAGCAAGTAATCGACAGTGCTACATCGTTTGCAACTAGAGTAATTAATAATAATAATAATAATAATAACTTTATTTTGGTGTCAATTTATCTAGCTAGCCAAAGGCCTACTAATTGGGGACACCATCTTTACCACTCTAAGGCGGACGGCGACCTTTCACATGACAGACACACACAAACACAGAAGTCTCCGAGGGCCTACGATTTAATGTCCTTATCCGAGAAGACGCGAAAGTCTAACCGTTTGCAGATGTTAGAGCAAAGGCAGCACTTTCTCCTCAATTATT
>JAOBAY020081360.1:0-18794 GCA_025331085.2 Zoanthus sociatus
AAGTAAGTACTGATAATAAGTAAGTACTGATAATAAGTAAGTACTGATAATAAGTAAGTACTGATAATAAGTAAGTACTGATAATAAGTAAGTAGTTCCAATTTTTCATTTGATTTCAAATTAGAACGCTTGATTTCAGAGGAAGGCAAAAAGGTAAGTACGATTATCAAATAGCATATTTATGTTTAGTTTATATCTAACGAATTCGCTATTATTATTGGGAATGAACTGTTCAAGGCTGATTACTTTCTTCTCAGCAGAAACAAAGTTTTAAAAGTATTAAAAAATAAAATTAACAACGCTGACAACTTTTTAAGAATGAATTCAATGTTTTCCTTCCGAAGGACATACATTCGATTGTACTTTTTAAAGCCAAATAAAGCCTCCAGATTCCGCAACCGTTCGAGTTTAATATCAAAACAATACAATACATATTTATTTGCATTCCTAATTTTTATTTTTAAAATACATACAAATGAATTATTTACATAACTAAGTTATTACACTTAGTTACATTTAATTGTTTGAATCTGATTTGTGAATGTCTAACTAGTACCTAAATCAACGATGTGCTAGACACTAGATATATATGTTACATTTTGGCAAGAGCAAAACCAAATAAAAAAGGGATGTAAAGTATCTCACAATACTTGGGATGACACGTAAAAATATTACATAATATACAATATTACATAATTAATACAATATATAATAATAATAAGAAAAATAGTGTTGAAAGTAATCAGTCGTATAATCTGATAATATAATATTATTCATGTATTTCTATACATTGGTACTTTAGTGAAGAGGTTTTGGGTTTGCAGAAGTATTTCCTTAAGTTTATTTTGAAATGTTAAAGAATTTGTGACTTCATTTTTATTATATGAAATTGCTTTCCACAAAACTTCAACCGACAAACATCTTTTTTAGCTCTTCGTTTTTCATGCTGGGTGTAGGATGGGTTTATAACTTGCAATAACCTCAGGGCTTGGAATGAATTAGTTATTCAGTACATTTTTATGGGATAAGAAAACTTCCATTTTTAACGTATTTGTCGTTGTATACTCACGAGCCTTTACGGAAAATTTAAGGGAGCCGGCCCAGCAATATTCCTGGAACTTCATATATTTGTGTTTTAATGTGTTGTTTTTTGTTGCAATAAAGGACGAATGCAAGTCCGAAAAAATGCATCCTGAATCTACAATATCGATTAGAAGTGATACACAAGAGAACTGTAACGCGATATTTTGATGTTTATTACATCAAAATTATTGTCAGTGAAGAGACCGTTTATACAATAATCCAAAAAGTACGAATTTACAACATAAAGATATTTAAAGCAATTGTAAATCCCTTGACGCCGTAAGTTCGGAAGTTTAAAATGGGTGAATGGTATAAATAAAAGCATATTTCAGGGTTCTGCTCTTGCAATTACAGTAGAGTTATGAGGAACCATTATTATATTAAAATGATCTATGGTGAAATAAGCAAGGGGAGTTAAATTGGAAATTAAACAAGCTGTTAATAGAAAGAAAACTATCATAATTATCCAGTGTTGTTTGACTCAGTGCGCTATCACGATTACAAGCATGTTCAACGGTGCGTTCCATGAGTGTTCGATTTGTTTTACCAATATAAGATTGAGCGTAACCGGGACCGCAGTTAAATTTGTAAACAGCAAATGATTTGCTGAGAGCGGGAGTTGAGTCTTAAGTATTAGAAAGAAAGATGGTTTCGTTGTTTGATAGATTACAGCAACGTGTGTTCTTAAATGATCGGTGAACCTTTCTTATACAGCGTAGAACTAGTATCTCACTTTGCGTTACTAAGTATGGTAAATCAAAATGGAGAGCAACGGTAAAATCACTTGGAGAAACCGTATCAATATATCTCTCACGACCATGATTAAGGCTTTTTCGGATAATCTCTTCTTCTATGCGTGGTGGAAAACCGTTCCAAAAGATGAATTTTTGGATTCGGGTTAACTCAGATCTTAATCTGTTGGGCCGTTGTTATGTGTCGTTTGGGCTGTCTACTGTGTTGTTTTGTGTTGCTTGAGGTTGTCTATTTTGTTGTTATGTGTCGTTTGGGGTTGTCTACTGTGTTGTTTGTGGTTGTCTGCATGCTGTGTTTTTATGTGTAGTTTTGGGTTGTCCACTGTGTTGTTATGTGTTGTTTGGGTTGTCTACTGTGTTCTTATATGTGTTGCATGGGGTTGTCTATTGTTTTGGTATGTGTACTTGTTTGTGGTTGTCTACTGTGATGTTTTGTATTGTATTACGTTGTATTGTATCGTGTTGTGCTACATGGAGTTGTGTTGTATTGTGTTAGACAATATATATTCTACTTCATTGCCTTTTAATCAAAATTAACTTTAATTTGTCTTGATCAAAGTTTCATCACTAGCTAGTGATGGTCGAGTGATATCTTTTGATATTTTTACGTCCGCTCACTTTTCTCTTAGAAGACACACAGACCAACTACTTAGAATTCCTAGTGTTGAGTAGAAGAACAAAAAAGGGAAAAAACATACATCTAATTTCGGCCGCGTTCTACTGGAAAATAGTAATTAAAATTCTTGATTTCAAAGATCGAAAAACACTTAAGTACTTGTGAACTTCCATTGACAATGAATTTGGTTACCCTAACCATCATGAATGGATAATAGCCTGTTTTGTTTACCAGAACAATCCAAAAAATTGAATCAGCGTGGGAACTTCTGAATTTGGCACATTAATACTACTGTAAATTGAGGTTTAAGTGCCTTTGATATTAGTAACGCGTTGTTCTGAAAGCTTTCAAACTGGTTATTACGCTTTTAGAATACTTTAATCTTTGAATAAACGTTATGTCAATAATTCAGGAAAACATCTAGTCTAAAAAATTGAGAAAAGGAAATTTATTTTAGTGTACAACTCAACTCAACTACAGACATTGTAGTTAATTCTATAAACACCAGCAAAAGGGGACACTAAACACCCTTATCTCAGTACACGCCCTTTGTTGAACCGTTTCCCAATGCACTTTTTAGACCCAAGAGTAAATAGATTTGGGTCTAGTGCCCATAACAAGTGTAGAACTTTTCAATAGTTTTTGTAGTTTTTGTATTTAAGCGAAATTGGGATTTATACGCGCATTTTAGATATGAAAATTGTAACTTTTCCCATAAAAAATCAAGGCTTAGCTTTTGCATAATAAAAAAGCACTTTCTTTCTGTCTGTATATGTCATAAAAGTATTTAAATTATGTTACATCTTGCACAGGTGTGCGTTAAATTTGTGTCAACTTGCGACTAAAATACCCGCAACTACCAATGACACTACACCTTTTAATCACGTGCTGGCATGTTTGTAATCAGTGATGGCGGACATTGTGTATACGGATTGCAGAAACTGAAGTAAATGTGTTTTTATGTAGCAAACAAAGCCGTATATATATGGTACAATTATACTCGCTCGGGATGTAGCAATCAAAGCTTAAGATAGATTCTCTTTCAAATAAGTGCAACTTCACTTCAAATATCATTTTCAAGGGAGAAACCAGAATTGTCAAGTTCGCTCCTGTGTTAGCATTTTAAAATCCATGACGAAGCTTGAAAATTATGTTCATCTAGTCATTAGTTCACCTATTAAACATTTTTCAAACTTATTTTTTTTAAAAGCTTTTCTCTTTAATTAAGAATAAATGTTTTACTTGGTTGTTTGTTTTTCCTTTATTTGTGATCTATTCTGTGAGATATGAACTTTTCATTTTCTATAAAGCCACACTCAGAGATTGTTACTCAGTGGTGCGTTCAATGGTTCGTTAACAAAGACCAGTAGCTGTCTTTTCTATTCAATACTGATGTGCTTAATTACTGGTGAGTGTTGAGAGAAGCAGGCTGTAGTTACAAAGAGATCTCCTTGATAACTCACTTGTAAATGTGGGGGGCAATCTCGCAAAAGATTTTTCTCAAAATCACGCTACTTTAAGCAGACTGTTAAATATCACTTAGATAAAACCAAATATTTTTTTTTGTTTGTCATTAAGAATGTAAACTCCATAAGCCATAAAGTTTCTTTTCCAAGCTAGCAGATGGTTTGTCTTAGCGAAAACAGCAGACATCGTGATCAGATAATCTTACAGCCGGATTTGCTTTATCACGTCGATGCAAGCAACCTTACGATCTTATTGGACAATTATGTTTTAATGAATCAGGTATTACAGCTATTATTAATAAAATATTTCTAAAGAATTGTCAAAAAGCTTATTTCTATGATAACTAGTTTAGGATTTTGTAGAATAAAAACTTCGTCTCTTTTTCACTGTAGTTTATTGGCATTACTAATTTAAATAGATGAAACATTTATTTGTTGCACTAAAGTTGGTATTTTCGGTTGTTATCTATTCAATTTTTCCGTGGTTAAACGTCTTCTAAAGAAGCCGTTTGTTTCTTTCTTTCTCAGGCAATGGTTTTTCCAAGATAACCCGTTTTTATTTCTGAAAATGTTTATCAAAACCTATGTGTTTAGCGACGTATTTCTTCCGGCGCTTCAAATGTGTCTCAAATTATCCAGAATAAAGACTTAACAGCCTAAAAACAGGGAATTGCTGATGCACAGCTGATGCAACACCTAAACAATGCAAACATTTCGTTTTCTTTTTAAATATAAAATGAGACAATAATATACCCACGTTATTCAGAACAACATAAAAACCTTGACTTAAACCTATGAGTTTTGTGGCTGAACAAATAATCGAAGGAAAAATTTTCACACAAAAATACTCATTTTCTATAATAAACTGAAAAACTTTGCTCCAAAAATTAACCTATTCTATAAACAATTTTATGAAGGTTTAATCACTGTCTTAATTCATGACAAAAGTGCAAATTCATGATTAAAACATTTCAACCTAGCTAGAGTTCAATAAATCACATTTCCACCGAGAGTTTGCTTATTTAATGACGTGTTGTGAATATTCACCTATAAAGCTCAATAGTTTTTTGAAAAACTCCGCAACAAGTATAAAATTTTACGCTTTATAAGTGATAACTATTCTAGATGTTGGAGGTATATTTTAGTCACTAAAAACTTTGAATTTTGAACTAATTCATAGCACAATTTAGCTGTTCTAATTCTTCGAATCAATTTTAATGGATCTGAAAGCGATGTTTTTGAATAACGGGAATTTGACAGGTGAACCGAGTTCAACTCACCCACGTGCCTCAAGCGTTAAACAATGAACAGCGACTCAAGGTGTTGTCACAACAATGAGAACATTTCTTCAGCTTTAAACTTTGCGAAACTAAACACAATAAATTTGCAAGTGGGCCATTGTTTTGCTCGCTATTCATAGAACGAAGAAAGATAAATAAAATCTTTGCAGCCTTCTGGTAAATTAGGACAAACTCTCACACTGGTTTCCTTTTACATTTTCACTTATTGTTGACCTTTTAAAATATCCTAGGGAAGCAAACCTTTCTATCAAAAGAACAAGTAAATTTTTTTCATACCTTGTGTTTCTAGAAATTATGGTAATTGTAACTGAACATGATTTTGCAAGTTTAATTACCCTTAAACCCCGTCGCCAATAAAGAAAAATTTCTGTATTCCAGGTTTTGAGGGATAACAATTGAAAGTTTGTTTCAGCTAAACTTTTACTTTATAAAAGTTGGTCATTTGACCGTCATATTCAAAACTTGACAAGTATCGGACAATTGCCATTGTCGCGAGACCAGGCTCAGTTGATAGTATAAACTAATCTGTTTTTTTTTTTTTAAACTTCATTGATTTTTATTCAACTATTGAATAAGTTAGTGCTTGAAAATTGAGGAGAGAGGAGAGAAAGATTCCGAAGTTATCTTAAGGTAGATTGTAGTTCTAATAGCTATTCATAACGGAAATATTATAATCATTTAAAATAGATATTTTTCTATAAAGAACTATTTCATTTTAAGATCAAAAGTTAACTCATGGCAACTTTGGCGCTTATTTATTTTCTGCTAATACCACAATCATTTGAGTTGACAAAGAAAATTGAGTTTCAATGTCATTTTTCAAATAATCGAAAATTAAACACATTTTCTATTTTTTGAAAAAATAAAAACAATTTTTTACCAGATAATATTTGTCTTTACTGTAATAAAACAACTACTCTGATGGCACAATATAATGATAACATTTCATGGCTACAATTAAGTGCAAGGCGTTTGGATATCCAGGTTAATAGCACGAAAGGCAGGGAGTCGTACTTGATTCCAAAGGAGCTTCCCGGCAATGCTTTCATGTGGTTCATTGACTAAATCAGTAGCCAAGGTAAATTGGATAAATAAACTTTGTTTTTTAAAGAGTCATAAATTTTGCCTTTGTCTGCTTTACAAGCTTTCTCGGCATTTCACATCTTATAGTGTAGAGTGTTTGCTAATTCGATGGATGCGATTGTTATCAGAATTTACGTGCAATTTTTTTTAAAAAAAACTATAAGCTGATGAAAATTAGATCCTGGAAAACTGAAGGGTGATTACTCTGTAATGACTTTCATTGGGTGATTATTCAAACGTACTGCAGGTTAATGATCTGACTTCATAATAATAATCTTTAGGAGCAAGGACGGCGACGGGCTGCCAACGATAGAGAACAATAGTAATATGTTAGGCAACATAAATTTAAAGTAATACAATAATCTATTTTTATTCTTTTAAAATCGTGCAAAACAAAAGACTTGAAATAACAAAGCTCTGAAAGAAAGAAAACCGTTTCACACATAATTTGGCTATCTTGATGCAAAATAAAATAACTTCTGTTTTTGATACGGTTTCACAATTTGATGTTTTGGTAAACAAAAATACTTTGGTTTCTTAGCGTTCCACTCGTGATGTTTACAACCATCCCGGCCATCACGAAAGGACATTAGTCTATTTTGTTTAGAGATTAGAATAGTCGCAAGAAACCGAGGTTTTGCCGAGGGTAAATTTAAGCAACGCCTTGTTTCTAAAAATGTACTAAGTGGGCTTGACATACTCGCTGCAGTCGGCAGAAAAACAACGAGTTAGTCTGAAATCTTTTATCAAAGTTTTCTATCTAATCCTCGATATATCTTAACACATACTCGTAGACTTAGTAAAACGTCTAGTTTAATGAACTTACAAAATAATTACTGTCTCACCTCAGAACTCAAGAACAGGCTGGTCTTTGCAGATCCCCTGCAATGTAGTTTTAAGATTGTGGGAAAATACAGTGAACCTCTTTGACCACACCCAGGTGTGAATGGTCCCTAGTTTTACCCTTCTAGCAAGTGAAAACCGAAGAAATTTAGACGAACGTTTTATTTAAAAAAATGTTACTCTTTTTTATATATTCTGTCAGGAGTTAAGTTCTGCAAGTGAGAGATTTGTTTCTGTCATTGTAGTAACGTTGTACATTTAGAGCTATTTTAAGTGCAAAAAGATAATGTTACTTAGGAAAGGTATAAAATCTCAATGCATGATTATAGTGATAGAGCATTTGATATAGTGATGCATATATATGGTACAGAGAGAGCATGTGGTATTAGGGGATAGAATTAGAAGGGACCTATAGAGTTGGGTACGAAGCAAATTAAAGATCTGTTAACTTCAAGCGTTGCTTTGTGATTGTTTCTCTCTTTCAACAGTATATACAAAAAGGATCTCTCTTCTTGTCAAACAAGCAGCCTCACAGTAAATACAATAACTGCACGTTGAATGCATCGAGCTCGGTACCTACACGAAGTTATCGCTACAATTAGAACGTGCAAAGACTCTTTTTTAAAGATCTTGGAATTGCAAGAACTTAACAACAGATTCTTCTTAGTTTGGCTTCATAAAGAAACACAAACTTCAAGGTGGAGAAAACAATACCCTTATGAGCCGCATAAAGAAGAAAAGTAAGCCGGAATTGTAATTTTTCTGAACCCTTGCCGTTTGCATTCCCGTTCTTGTTGCTAAAGGTCCCTAACATTAATATGATTTATCATGTGGTTGAGAAGCGAGATTAACCGAGTAAAGGTTTAACCAAAATAACAAATTGAAAGAATAAATATTAATAAATCTTTATAATGAAGTTGGTGGCTAAAGTAGTTTTTTGAAGCGGCGGTTCCGAAATTATTTCTAGCAAAAACAAAAAAAGAATAATATCTTTTAAAACTTTTGTTTTTGGAAAAATATTGTATTAGAATCATTAAATGTATGAGGTTCATTTTAGATTATTATTGCATGAACCTTTTCACAAGTACAATCTTGTTCTTGTTTTTTTTCAGCGAAGATCTATCGCGGCTTCATTCTCACAAAAACTCTCTTAGTCTGTTGAGAATGATTCGATGTGTGGCTGGGGAGCTGGCAAGGAACAGCCGATTAACTAAGCCACGATGCCCTGTTATTTTCCCTTATTTTCCGCCTACATAAATGATACCTTCTGTCTGAAACTAATCGTACCCATAAACCCTAGTTGGCTTCTAACTGTGATGTTCATTAGGCAATCCGGCTCTGTGAAATTAAATTTAATCTTGAAGTCACGGGTCGCGTTTCCTCCCCGAAAGACAACTGAGAAAGCTTTCTGGTGCATAACAAAGCTTAACACTTTGATCTGGTACTGTTTGGCTTCTTTTCTCTATTTTCTTTGTACGTCACTCACTCCAGTCCTAAAGTCGATAAAAATTATTTTAATTTCAAATCAAGCTTTTTGAAAATAATATACTTTTGGCCAGAGCTGTTATTATTGGTTTTTACTAATTGGTATACCCTTGCTGTATACACCAGCCTTTATATTTCTCAGGAACAAAACACAGACTTTCTCACACGGTGGACTATTTATAAATATTTTAAAATTCGTTACTGCGTTTTAGTAATAACTAACCCATGTTATAAAGCCGTGAATAAAAACAAAATTGCAGGGTGCTAATGGTGCTAATAGGGTCGCATGCAGCTTCAACCTAAGATGAATAGTGCAATATAAACTTTCTCGTGAAATTTAACGTGGACTATTCTTGTCATACAAATAAGTCTTCTTCTATCGCATAACATGCCACTTTCTTCTTTTAGCACCGCACGGATAAAAGCCATTTGATTGCACATCATATGTAAGCCAGTACACTTGAAACCTGCATGCAGCTCGTCACTTCGTTTGCATATAAGACGAAGAAAGACATTTTGCAATGCTTTACGTTTTATCTTTAACTTTGTTCGCATACAGTTGGTAGCTAGGTTTTGTAAACTATATTCTTTGCATGGTTTAAACTCACATGCAACTACGAAACAAAAACATTCTGTAATTAATGGTACAAATATTTCAATAATCTTTCTCCTAACAAATTCAATAACAACAATAATAATAATGATAACGATAACGATAACGATAACAATAACAACGATAACGATAACGATAACAATAACGATAACAATAACAACGATAACGATAACGATAACGATAACAATAACAACGATAACGATAACGATAACGATAACAATAACAACGATAACGATACCGATAACAATAACGATAACAATAACAACGATAACGATAACGATAACAATAACGATAACAATAACGATAACGAGAAAAAATCACAATAACGATAACGATAACAATAACAATAACAATAACAACGATAACAATAACGAGAACAATAACGATAACGATAACGATAACAATAACAATAATAGAAAGATTAATTATAATCTTTAGACATTAAAAATAATCTTAGACATTATGTGACATGTCGTGTATGTCGCATCTGCGCATGCGGGTTTATATAGTTTGTTCTCTGAACTTAGTCGAAGACCGGTGAAGCTGCCCCCAAGCGTTCAAAAGGGCGTTCGCAAAGAATCGCATTAAAATGGTTTGAAGAAGAGGAGCTTGTAAATTATGACGGTAAAAATTGTATTTTGATGAAGAATGTGGCCGCAATCTAAAAGATAGCAAGAGGGCTGTATGAATCCAAAACCATGTGCTTTTAATCGTGTAGGAATGGCTCCTCCAGTGGCAGCAAATTCCAACTTCCTTGGAATCCAAGATGGCCTGCAGCTGTCGAATAGACTCATTCCGGAGGCACTTTCAACAATTCAACATAAATCTTCCAAGTTCAAGCGACGGACAGTAAACAGTTCAGGACTTGATTGCTCATTTTCCATTACCTGGAGAATTATCTTTTTCCAATGATTTCTTTATTGATAAACGAAAAAGTTTCGCAATTCCACGTGACTTTGCTCGCACTTGAGATAGATTACGGAAAACTGGTTGTGAACTATGTTGTTGCATGAAGGGGAGAACATGCAGCTGGGACTACACATTCATAAGCATAACCTGAGGGTAATTAACTCATAGGCGGAAACATCTTGTCCAAAGACAAGTCATTTCGATTATGTGCTGTCAAGAAGATTAAAAGGTGATAAGAGCAGGAGCGTGTTGACCCAGCACAGATTGTTGTGGGCTGAGGGAGTAATTAAGGGAAGGAAAAAGAGGCATCGAAAAAGGATAGAAAAGAAAATTAAAACTTGGAAGCTAGAGGACTGTATCAAGAGAAGAATGTTTGAAGAGGAGTGAGTGATAGAGTAGAAATAGAAAATGTTGATCTCGCTGGTGTTTCAATTGCAAGAAAAGTCTTTTAAGAGACACAGAGAGGAGACAGAGTAACAGAGAATTGTGGTGGTGGATCGGAATGAGGAAGTGCAACTAGCAGTTAGGAAAAAAAGTTAGCATTTAGTGTGGCAAAGTGAAGAAACCAAGGAGGCGCACGAGCTGTACAGAAAGAAAAAAACAAGCAGGCAAAAGAACGGTAGAAAATGCTAAGGATAGGGCCCGGAAATACTGGTGTAAATCTCTTCAGTCAAAGGAATCGAAGGAAGAGCAAAGATGTTCAAGAAAATAAAGCAGATAAAAAAAAAGAGGAAGGATATCGTATGATCGAAATATGTAAGGGATGAGAATGGAACTCTTAAAGTGAAAGAAGAGAAAGTTATGGAAAGGTTGAGAAGTTATTTTTCTTTTTTGCTAAACAAGACAAATAAGAATGGATGAGAATAGCATACTTAGGAGTGCATTAAAGTGGAAGAAGAAGAAGAACTGAGAAGAAGAAAAAAAAAGAAGAAGATGATGATGATGACTTCTGAAATAGGTCAATATTGACTGCATCTCGAGTTTTCAATGATCTTCTCCCAAACATCCCCTTCAGTTTTCACCAGGGTATGAAGGAAGGCACTGAGAAAATGACTGATTTCTTATTTATTAAATAGTTCACAGGCGGCCTATTCAAATAGCACTTGCTTTCTTTCTTGCTTTGCTCTTGACTGGATTAACCACCAAAATTGTATTATTTTTTGACAGATAGTTTCCACACAATAAAGACAATAAAAAGTAATGAAGTTTGCTTACCTTGTGTAAATTGTGATATTTCATTTCGTTTAGATAGGTTTTGGGACAGTTTTTGTCGTACATTCTTCATGCGGCCTTGAGCTACTACACAAATAATAAAAGGTAGGCAACTTCGTTCGCTTGAAGGACGCAGTCACCCGCAGAAAACAGCCAAAATCTGCCATTTGTACGCATTGTATGGCAACTATTTCACAGATTTAACTTTTAAGATATTTGAGCACATTCGTTCAAAAAATCGTTGTGGTCCAACACATTTTACTATCTTATCAGTGTACATTAGAAAAATGTATCAGTTGCTGGCTGCAAATCTGATACTGTTTCCATTGCACTTGGTGTTCCAATGAGATCGGTGTTAGGTCCTCTTCTTTTCTACTTTTTATTGATGATTTTAAAACTGTTGTAATTAATACCTTTGATTTTCATATCTTTGCAGTTGATACAAATAAGAGTCTGTTAGCTCTAGAGTCGCTCATTAATGATAACCTTGCCAAAATCGCTAACTGGCTTGTAGCAAATAAACTGTCCTTGAATGTTGAGAAAGACAGTTATGTTATATTTCACCCCCTTCAAAAAAGTCCAAACTATTCTATTGGACTGTTCATACAAGATAAAATGATTAAACAAGAGAAGTGTATTAAGTATTTGGGAGTGTGCCTAGACTCGCATGTCAACTGGAAATATCATATTCAGTTTATTACTATGAATATCAAACGAAGCATTGAAATACTTTCGATTCTAGAATTCGTTATTTTGTTTCTCTACCAAACCGGATACAGTTGTATTACACTTTAATCTATCCTTTTCTTTCATATGCAGTAATATTCTGGGGTAATACTTACCCCACTACCTTAGACCCCCAATTATATTACAAAAAAAAGCTATAAGGATTATTACATTTCCAATTTTGATGCCCCTACAATGCCCGGCAGCATGAAACAAATAACAACTAGATCCCGTCCAAACAGAGCAGGATATTATTTTGTGATGGCATGAGTGGCGCAGCGATACAAGAGCTGAAAGTCTGCAATTCTTGTGATTCTTGTCCTGCTCCTACTCTAAAGGTCAAAGGCCAGGAATAGCGTTGGTAGCTTGCCCATTACTATTGGGATGGCATAGTGCCGTCGTAGTGTATGCTTCATTCCGTTGTGCTTTGTAAATTGAGCAAACTATTTTGCGGCCCATTATTACTGACTAGGTGCATGGATTGGTATGTCAAAGAACGTGTTAATAATCCACGGAGAGCTTCGATCGTCGCGTTAGCTGTTATGTTGAGCATTGTTATTTGAATATGCACTCATTACTAACAGAAAGTAGAGATAATATAAGAGCCAGGCCAAATATATGCGCACTTCTCCCAGGGTAATGCTGTGCTTAGTTCACAGCTTTTGACTATATCTAGATTCTCTTTGTCTGCTTTTGTCAATAAGCCTTTTGCAGGACTTGGGACGCAAAAGAATGTGTTACACTCCTTTGTGGATTGGAAACAAAAAAGACCACACTTTTCTTGTTAATTGTGTTTTGTTTTGAAGTCTAGCATATTCTTTTGCATCCATTATGGCGTATTTCGTATCATGTGATTAAGTCCTGCAAAGAGCCTCTTCGTAGCCATAACATGTCGTTTCTGGCAAGCACTTTCATTTTCATTACTCCTAAATGACCGCCATGAAGATCCTGGTGTGTGAGAACCTGGATGCTTATCACTCAACGTTCTTGCATGATGAAACCCCTATAAACAGATAACTCTAGACTGTGTACATGCAATGGAAGGCTTGTTGCTGTCCGTATATGTTTTCATCCGTGGAAATCCAGTTAAGATAAAGATATATACTTTGATTAGAAGTGGGTCTACGGCTGCGTATTGTTTCACAGAATCAGCTGTGATTGGAAGCGCTAGAGTTACTCTTGGTGCATGGTATGTCTCGGCATGGTTTACTAAGATTCACTATGGGTTGGGCGATGAAATAACAATTATAGAAATTTACGATGGCATGCTCACACAAAGACCTATAAAATATGTCATAATGTGTATGTTGCTAGCTAGGGCGCCCAACGCCATGAGGGTTATCCCTCTCTTTGGGTTCAAGTGTCGGCCGTATGAATAAATGTGGAATCACTCCAAATATAATGGCAAAAGCTTCCTTGCCAATTTTGTGCGTAGTTTCCTTTTCTGTTGCTCAAAGTCCTTGATGCACGAGCAATAGAGCTGGACAGCGATGGGACAGGACACCTCCTATAAGTAGGAAGTTGATACGTTGCAGTCAAGGACCAAGAGCAAATGAGGGTTAAATGGGAAGAGAACATCCTCTACGGTAATCATAGATTTGTCAATAGCAAAGGTTTCTTGACACTCTGCTGTCCATGAGAAATTAATGTCCTTTCTGACACACTTTCTAAGTGTGAGAAATTTAGTATTCTTGTAATAATTTCCCGTTTGTCCTGCTCAGCCTCAATTGTTTAACCTGTTGACAAATGGGAACGTCCGATGTTCATTCTAATGGATTTTTTTTTTTGTACTCGTAATTAAACAGAATATTATTTGAGACATCCTAGTTTGCCACAGAAGACCGCGTAGTGTTTCTGAATAAGATTGCTTAATTCTTCATCAGTGGCATTGGTTTGTAAAAGTTTGACATTAAGCCAGTCAAATTTAATGAGTTTTAAACAAGAGCGCCCGAAATGTGCCAACTGTAGCTCGCATTTGCTGTGTTTGTGAGCGCTTGAGACTGTGTTTCCATATGTTTAAAGCCTGAATTATGTATTTTGCTAATGGACCGAGACGTAGTTCTAAATGTTTTCGAAAACGCTTAAAAAAAGCAGAACATAATAAAAGAACAAAAGAAATCATCGAGATTGGAGCTTTACGCAAGTATTAAATAGTTTGAATGATGCAAATCTAGAAACTATGTCACACAAATAGGAATTTTTGCTTATAAATTTCCCGTTGAACAAGAGGCCAAAAGACCATGCCGCGAATTTGCAACATATGTAATTGCAAAATCGTCCGAGACGCGTATCACTATTTGTTTGTGTGCAAGGAAAACACTCTTAAAGAACGAAGAGAAATTTTTATAAAGGAATTACTGAATATTAAAACGTTAATCTTATAAATCTTGATTATAAAACTTTTCTCATTATATATACTTTTGTTAAATGATGATTCCATTTTAATTGTGACTGTTAAGGCATTAGAGACACTCTGGAGAATTGTTGGACCAAAATTTGAAAGTTATATTTAGATTAGAATAATCCGATATTTAAACTAAGGAATGTTTTTCTTCTCTCATTTGTATTTATTGGATATCCAATGATGTAAACTTAATGTTTTCAAAGTGCGAATAAATCATAATGTTGTTGTTGTTGTTGCATGGAGGAGTCTGTGTCTAGCTCCACGCCTATATAGGTATTATCTCAACTATTACTCTGATTATGATAAAGGGGCTAGAACTAGTGTTGCTTTCATATTCGAAGGCAGCGAATGTCTCTGTTTTTTCTTTCTCTTGCCCAAGCTATTCTTCATTGAGGCAATAAGTAGTTTGGAATTCGATTCGAGCTCAGGATTTGATTCTGAGACGGCTTGTACATGAATCTAGTACAATAGAAAGGTGCCCATGCTTGTTGCATAATTTGCACGTAGTATTATAGAAACGTCCGTCTTAAGTGGTTGGTCCTTTTTTTTCTGCAACTGCGACATAAATTCTGTTTGATTTACTGTCGAGCTTAAAAAATTGTGATTGCAAGCTTGGGATGCAGCTTGGGATGCAGCTTGGGATGCAGCTTGGGATGCAGCTTGGGGTGCAGCTTGGGATGCAGCTTGGGGTGCAGCTTGGGGTGCAGCTTGGGATGCAGCTTGGGGTGCAGCTTGGGATGCAGCTTGGGATGCAGCTTGGGGTGCAGCTTGGGGTGCAGCTAGTGTATTGGGAGTTATACAGCTGATATCAGGTTTTCGATGCCACAAGCATTTGCACATGCGTATAAGCTAAGTGGCTGAATTTTTTGAGAACAGTGCTCGCTGTATCGTTAACAAACTCTAGTTTTAAAAAGAATTGTGCATTTAAAACTTTGCACTTTATAAACGCAAGTTGATATCAAAAAGTTTGTATCATACCCCTTACCAACTGCGTATTAATCAGAGCGTCTAGTCTAGAATGGGGGTATCATGTTTCACAAATCATGATTTTATCATGGCTTAGGAAACCAGGAATTAACATCTAAAATATAGGAATGATTGTGATATTCAGCTATATGTATTCAGCAAAGCAAATAAACACAATAGATGAATTAACCTTTTAAAATTTAACGGATGCTAAGTTCAATTTCACATTTTTTCATTTCTTTTTGCTACAATTTTTGCCTGCTGCGGACGTGCCATATCACCAAAAACAAATCTTATTCCTTTCATTAACCTCCAGTGTTAAACCTGGTCCTGTAGTTGTTGTTGTATTACGTAAGTTGAATTCAAAATCCCAAACTAACTTGGCATTACCATTCCGCAACACTTGTCCTCTCGTTCAATTTTTCTTACACCATTTTGTATCTCTCCAGTACCAATCCGTATTCCTTTACCCATGCAATTAGCATCACCATTAACGCTCTGTTGTATCGTGTTAAATACTCATTGTTGGCAAACATCTTACATCCTACAAAAAGGTACTCAAAGGTTGCAGTAAATTCACCAAACAGTCGACATTTTCCCTTTTCAGCTAGTCCTTTGCCATTTTATTATTATCGCAGTATTGTACTTCTAGATGCTAAGTTTACTATAGAACAAAGGTCGAAAAAACGTATTCCTTCAAGGATTATAACTTTCTATAATATATTAAGTGCAAAATAGTGAAAATCTAATAACATTAATTAAAACCAGCTCGTATGCCTATAAAAATAATACTAATTTGAAAACGACTTGCTAGCATTTACTAGAAAGACTGGCAACTAGTTACTATCAATTTCGCTAACTATTTACAGTCCACTTTAGTTAAAGTCAATTAGGCAGCAACGTGAATGCGATGTGGAGCGTACTTGAAATGACCGATCTCTGCATTAGCATTAAGATTTCTCTACACCTAGAACCTAGGAGCATTCTGAGAGATTTTTCAATGTCCACAGTCTAGCCTCCCAACACTTCTATGATCACATTGTATTGGTTGATCATATAACCCTTGCACTGTGCTTTTAGCTCCCATACGTGAGTGTTTTCTCTTCGTCTTTCTTGCCACGATTCTCGACCAAAGGGCAGCTCACCTCGATGGTACTCACTGTCTTCTCCCGATGGTTGCCTATCCTCGCTTCCACCCGGTTTGCCCTTACCTCGTTATGCTCCAGGGACGGCGGAGCCGGGGGGGCTGGGGGGGGGGGCTTTAGATCCCCCAGTTTGAAGCCAAAATAAATATCGATAAAATAAAAATGACGAAATATCTTGTGAAAAATACTGAAAATAGCATTTCCGAGACTCTAAATTTCAAAATTTTCTAGGGGAGCATGCCCCCCAGGCCCCTCTAATAGGGACATTTGTGAAGATCACCTTAAAAATTCAATTGTTTTAGCCCCCCTACTTCAAATTAAGCTCCGCCGTCCCATAGACGGGAATATCCCAAAACGCTTGCACATTTTGAGATTCAGTGGCTTGGGTTGTATCTTCGAGTACCACGGGGGGACCACGTCAACCAGCTAAAGATCTCGTAAAAGCTCAAAGTAAAACACCTTTAAGGCCGCATCATGCCTCTCAAGGGCACTAGGCCCATGGTAGGATCTTCATTTCCGTATAACTTAACAGCTGACTTGATTTTATGTACGTTGTTAGTGAACCAATATAAATAAGAGCTATGAAAGTGCTAACAACTGACAGCTGTTTGTGCAATAATAGTTCATGAACAAGTAAAAGAACACAAGGCGAGCCAGTTTTCTTCAAACATGGTGGTCAGTCGAAGTATTTTAATGTCATTAACAAATGCAACACCAGATTTGATTGTTTATTATACGAGATGCTGTTAATACAAAAGCAAAAGCCATCTCTAAACATACAAATAGATTCCCTAAGGGCTAATCTCGTCATTTATTTAAAATTTAATTCAATTCGAAACATAAGCATTTTTACTTGATTATGATATCAGAATGACCTCAAAACGTCTTAAAATTTCCTTCATGATTGTATCAAAACACTTGCTTATTAAAATATTTTTGGATTGGAAAAAAGTTTATTAGGTCTAAGCGAACAAGCGAGTACGCTTAAAATATCTTTTAATATAACTACAATTTATTTTTTTGTAGCTTGCCATTAGAGTTTACCAACTGCACCAATCACGCCCGCCCGCATTTCGGAGGCACGCTCAACCATGAGAGTTTGCGGGCATTTACTTCATCGGCGCCATTTTCTCCCGGGGGGTGGACTGCCATATGGAACAGACGGGGATGCTCGTCGTCTCGCTTAGAGGTGTAAATCTCGCTTAGGGTGTTCCGGGCAAAGCGCCAATATTTTAAGCCGCCAAATTTTTAAGCTGGGTTAAAATTTGCTTAAGACACGCCCAGATTGGTCTCCTTTAGGGGTCACAAAAAGCTTAAGCCACGCCCAGATGGTCTCCTTTAGGAGTTAATTTCAAAATTTCCGACGAGCATCCCCGTCTGTTTGTGGGAGTCCCCTACCCGGGCATTTTCTGTGATACAGAAATTGAGCTATTTCGCTGTGTCTTCAACAATCCAGCTATATCATTGAAAAGGCTATTTTATTTATTTCCTAAAGTTTCTTTGATATTTCAGTGATTTGTTCCCAGTGTTTTTGCGTGTTGTTCAACAAATAGAGCTGATATAATACAAAGTCCACTTTATGCGGCAAATGCAGTTGGCTCGTTTTATTAACAAATATTCACTCAAATAAACAAGGTACTATTTGCAGCTTTCTTGACTGCAGTTCTTTGAAATTTTTGTAAAAACAATTTTTAGTTGATCCAGGAAATGAACCGCATCAAAAACCAGCAAGGAAAGATGCAGGTCAAACCTAGCCGGCCTAAATTTGAGCCACACTATGTTCTCACTGTCGTAAGCTAATTGAGTAAGAAATTCATCCAGATCATAAATAATTCTACAGATCATCTAGCATGGCAGTCACTTATTACTCATTTTTAAATCATTAGTGTCAATGGAAAGTCGATGAGTGAAATGAGAAAATCATAAAATACAGGTAAGTTCGTGTTCGGCTTCACTGGACTAGTTTTTGTTAGAATAATTTTAAAAATTCAAAGTTTTATAAGATAAGCAAATCAAGTACAAGCTGGACACTTCCCCTTCCTTGCTGCATTGGTCATTTTCTCAATTGCTAGTTCTTTAAGACATTTGTCGTGCTACCGAATAGCGCAGCTCACAAATGACGTCACGAATTTGGGCCCCCTACCGAGACTCAGACAAACAAACTGCTCAACTCGCCAATTTTAAGAGAGT
>JAOBAY020081361.1:0-10801 GCA_025331085.2 Zoanthus sociatus
ACACGTCGGACTAGTAAACCGAAGATGTGGGGTTCGATTCCCGCCAAGGGCTTAAAAATTGTTTTCTCTTATTTCATACTAATATGAGAAACATTTTGGTAATATTACCAGTTAAGGTGATGTGATTCATTGAACTGCACCGTGCATCTTTCGTGCGCAGCCACGCGCGCATTTCCTTAAAATATCGAAGCAAATAGGTGCGATGTTCCAGCAGATTTTTCGTCTTACTTGGCTCGCCTCGCGTTCGTTTTCTCGTAAGGTGAGGGTGGGAGGGGCTCGCACAAGACAGATGGATTTATGAAGTCCTATCGCCTTTTTTCAATACATTTCAAATATCAAACTTTGTAATATAGGTACATATTATGAATGAAAAATAGTAAAAATAGGCATATATTTACCGTATTTAAAGGGTTCTTTAGATGGTTTTGAAACCATCAACTTAGGTTTAAAACAATAAACGCGAAGGTCGATGGCTAAAAGGCTGTATTTGAGCGTTTGCCAATTGATACAGAAACTTTTGTAAGTTATGAGATTTCTCTACTAGCTTCGATCAATGTTGATATCTAACGGTCCTTTTTTAAATTAGGTCATGTGAACACACAGTTATTGATCCTCCCCGCCCGACATCCGCATAATAAAGCCCCTACGATTTTTTTTATTTCTATTTTTCTGTGGTGATGAACTGAATTGTAGTATTAACAGGGGAATCCCCATTGCAAAGCCATTTGTTTCCGATTTTTCCACTAGTCCCACAAAACATAATATAACAATTATAAATCTTATTGCCTCATTTTGTTTGCTGCTGTCACCAGTCTACAATAATTCAATGCTTTAAAAAATGACTTATTTTTTAAAAAAAGGACGATCAACAATTATTTTTTGACATGGTCTTATTACAGGATAGCAGGGGTGGTAAAGGTCCAGAGCCGTGTACTGGTGGAGACCACGATTACGGGAAGACGTACCAAAAAATCCAGGGAACTCGAAAGCTTGATTGTCCAGCTACAATACAGATCAGAGGAATTCGTGTTTTCGAGGGCTATGGGGTTGACAAAAAGGGCTACGACACTCCCAACAGCCTGAAATGTGCCAAACAAAAAGCTTTGAAACGACTGAACAAGGACCTTCAAAGCCCTACATCGCCTCCGTCAACTATGAGATACCTTGTAAAAATCCCCTTGGTTTCTCTTCACACAGGGCATCCAGTAGGCGCAAAGGCTACCGTGAATCAGCTTGTCGACAGAAAAATTATTGAAAAGATAAATGAGCTGGTGCAAAAAGGCATCACCAGGCCAGATGAGGTAAAGCGCTGCTTAACAGAATACGTGGAAAGGGAACTTTTTCCTTCTCTATCATCGCGCCCAAAAACAACTAATAGGCGTTATTATCCAACAAGGTAAGACCTACGTAACCATATCAGCAAAGCTATTACTGCCTCTAAATACTCCTCTGACGACCAAGAGTCCCTCCTCAAAAAAATCAAAGACTGGGAAGCTAATAGTCCCATGGCAAAGTTCTTTTATAGAACAAGGTCCAACGAGCAGCAGAAATCTTTAAACACTGCCGGCAGTGAAACCTCCTTCAACAAAAACAAATTCCTCTTCTTTCATCAAGAACAATGGCAACGGAGGCTTTTAAGGCGTTACGGCTGGGAGCTCGTCCTCATGGACGCCACTTACAAGACGACAAAGTACTCTTTACCACTATTTTTCCTATGCGTCCATACAAATGTTGGCTATAGAGAGTTGTGGCAGACTTCATCTCCGAAAACGAAGATGCAGATTCGATTGCTGAAGCCCAGTAATCAGTAATAAGGTCTTGGAATCCAGGATGGGTGCCACTCTACTTCATGGTAGATTTTTCAATGGCCGAGATAAATGCTATTGAGTGAGAATTCCCAGAGGTTTTGGTATACATATGCGATTTCCATCGCCTACAAGCCTGGAAACGATGGGTGCCAAAGAGCGGGTTAAATACCCCCGAACAGGCAGCATTGCTATCACTGCTCAAGAGAGTAGCAGATGCTCGCCAAATTCCCCAGTATGAAAGGGCATTGACTGATCTGCGATCATCGCCTGTCTATAACGCTAGCAATACAATCACTACATACATCGAGAGGGCGTGGATGTCGAACGTTCAGCGTTGGGCCAAAGTATTTCGTAAGCAACAGGTATTAAATATCGTTAACACCAATAATGGAGTCGAAGCACAGAACAAGCTCTTTAAATACACGTACCTTCCCAGATCTATCGACAAGTCTCTCTTTGGAATTGTAGTCATGCTTGTGGAGAGCTTCTTGCCCGATTCTTATCAAAGCTACTGTGATGCGAATTTTAAGCAAAGCAGCTAGTATCGCCGCTTTACCAACCTCCCGCATTACCTCCATAACCGACCTGCTCATTTTGTGAAACACTGTCTGAAAAGTCGATTTGCTGCTGGTGAGATTCGTGCGACAGAAATCGAGTGTGTAGACATATATCAGGGGGAATTCCGGGTTAAAGCATCCAAGGACACTAACAGACTACATTTAGTTTACCTCAAGACACCATCGTGCTCGTGTGAGGCCTGGAACAAAACCTGTTTTCCTTGTAAGCACATGTTTGCCATTTTTAACGTGTTTGATGAGTGGAGCTTTAGCCGCTTTCCTGATGACTACCAGAATAGTTTCTTCATCACCTTGGACGACGATGCATATGGTAGAGACCAAAGCAAGAATGCAGACGAGGAAGAGAGTGATAGTCATGCTTCTCAGTGCAAAGTGCATAAAGAAGATAAAGAGGAAGATAATTACTTAGGCAATGCAGAAATCCGACGGGACGTGCATGTACCTATTAATCGCAGTTTAAGTACTAGTTTGCGCAACAAATTTTTGTATAAACTAAACATGGTTCGGGATGCAGTCTACCGGGTGGATGATGATCAGGTTCTTCAAAGGGCCATAACAACAGTTACCGGTCTTCACAGCAACCTTTTGAACAACTGCACCATTGATGATAGCGGCCTTCCACTTCGCATAAGTCCTCACAAGAAACGAATAAAACTCACGTCCCACAGCTACCACAGGGTACTGCCGAAGAACAAGCCACTGCCACTACAAAGAAAGAGAAGAATAAAGAAAGACAAACCAGCCGCTTCTGATACACAAGCAAACGTGCAGTTAAAGGTAAGATTGTTCGTATTTTGAAATTTGTTGAGCACAAGTAAGTTTCATAGAAGTAATAAATTGTTTGTGGTTCTAGCTTGGCATCGAAGAAGATCAAAGCATTGATCAGGTAATCCGCATTACTGACAGCGAAGATGATGACGAAACAGATTCAGTCCCCTTAGCTTCCAGTTCCATTCCCAAAGAAGCACATTCCTTTAAAAGGTAATCCAACTCTTTAGCACATGAACAAGTACCTCCCACGTTTAAGTGTTGATAGCTTTATTATCTTCCAGAGTGAAAGATAGTTCATCCCCTTTCATTTGCTAGCTCCTTTTCCTTGTCAGTTCATTGGTGCACAGATGTACAGGAACCCTGTAAAAGAATGATAATGTTAAAGGCGATAACATGAAATATGTCTCTTTTGGATTTTTAAACACGAAACCGCGCTATAAAAGGGCGGCCTGTGGCAGGCGATTGTCACCTTCAGTTGTCAGTCAACAACCGAACATCACATTCATCTCACCTCTCTCTTTTATTTAAATTCGTTTTTTAGAATATTACAACTCACTTTTTCTGAATCTGCTTAAAATCTCAAACTTTCAAAAGCAAATAGAGTACGTCGTGCAAAGTAAAAAAAAATATCTTATAGGAAAACCGAAAACGATATCAGTGGATTGTAACATGACGGCACAATTACAAAATCAAAACTTTAGAACAAAATTACTTTGTTGATTTCTGAACGTTTCAAATTGAAGTAAATATTATTAAACATGATATGTATATAAGAAGTTATTGTGAATGTCTAGGTTTTAGTAGCTAGAGCTTACAGTAAATTTATTTTATGAGCCCAATCCAAAGAATTTCTTTGTCTAACGACCATCTTGGCTCAAAGTTTGAATTTTGAAAGGTGTCAGATGTGGGCGGACCTAACGCTTTTATAGTGTGGTTTCTTGTTTAAACTTTTCTATTCTCTATCAATCTTAACTATGCAGATATGAGAAGCTTCTTGGAGAGCGGCATTTACAAAGTCCTCGGTAGGTACTTCACATATGATTTTCCCAATAATCACAGGCATATTTTAGTGCTCTAATCCTAACACCTACCCAAACCCTAACCCTAAGACTTAGTAAGAACGTAGGTATCAGAATATAAGGCCGTAGCAGTGATTAAGGTACTAAAATACGCCCGTGATTATTGGAAAAATCATATGTGAAGTATCTACAAACTCCTCCATTCAAATGTAAGTTTCATCAAAAAACTATCGGGCCAGGCTCTTCCTGTCCCCTTTACCATAGAAACTTTCCATCTATGTACTTTTTTCTATTTTTACAATATCCAGATTTGGCTCTCTTCTCTTCTTTCCATAATTTAATTAAGCTTCCCGAATCTGCATCTTTGATAATAATTAATTTATTATTCAGATCTGAAAATGGCCAGATAATAAAACCTAATCCAGTGACAAGAGTAAAGTTTGCCCTCAATACCATGAAAATGATGCCTGGGGAGAAAATGCTGGACTATGCTGTGTTCCAAGTCACTGTTGTTGACCTATTCACTCTAGTTTCTCCAAGAGAACTAAACAAGGAAGAGGAAAATTGTATCAAGAAGCACATTCCCTATTTTGACCATGGCTGGCTAAATGATTCGGTAAGTCTTACTATGGTATGTTTTGTCAACATTGTCAAATGTGATTACCTACACAGTCATTTGACAGGATAGGATTACCTATCCAGTCATAATTTCTATCAAGTAAAAATTAAACCCTAATCATCTTATTGGGGATATAGTTCCCCTGATCACTCTACCAAGCTAATTGGCTGCATTTTCTTTGACATGCTTAATTTTTGTACAAGTATGTTTATTGACTAGAGCCAAAATGTATAATTAAGGAAAAAAAGGAAAACTTCTCCAAGGTTGGGGATAACAATGGTTGACCCCAACAAAGCTTGGGAATACAGGGTGGGTAATCATTAAATTCCACAGTGGGTAAGCAAATTCCAGGTGGGCATGTAAAAATATATTCTAGGCTACTTTTTTGCAACTGCCCAATGAAGGACATATAGCAGTTTACAATGGGATAGACAAGTGAAGTATTCATGCCTAATTTTGCAGATCATCGATGTTGTCTTCTCAACTTTGGCTCAAGCTGCTCCTAGAGGTGACGCTTTGGCAGCAGAGACAAGCCTATGCGAGATCATTCGCCGTAATGCTAGCACACGACTAACTTGGGCAGGAGTGAATTTCAAAGGCATACACCTCATCCTAGTTCCTATGCAAGCATCAAATCACTGGACGTTACTTGTAAGTTTTGAGTTGAAACTTTGTTTGGGAGCAGTGGAAAGGAATAACGTAGCCCCAGCCAGAAAAAAAAAATTCATTTAAGGAAGGTTATATATAACTTAAAAAGTTTGTATCACTGCCGGGTTTCATGTCGATAGAGCCTGGGTACAAGTCCCTTAATTCTTATAATTACAAAATATGACTAATATAAACAGAAAGATCACACTATAAATAGCAAAATCCCAAAGTTGGGTGTTAAACGGATCAGTAGTTAACGAAATATAATTGCTTTAAAATATAAGAATTTCCAAAGAAATGTATGGCTTCCACTCTTCACATACTGTCCGGCCCCCATACATTTCTTTGGAAATTCTTTTATTTTAAAACAACTATATTTCGTTAACTATTGATCCGTTTAACTCCAAACTTTGGGACTTTGCTGTTTATAGTTTGGTATTTCTTTTTATATTAGTCATATTTCCTACTAATAAGAATTAAGAGTCTTGTTACCAGGCTCTCTTGGCAGGAAACCCAGCAATGATGGGATTAGAACTGGAACTCTCACTTTTATGCTTGCATTCTTGTATAAAAACTTATATATACCAGTAAAGAAGCTTTCACCTTGTGATAATAAAAGATGTATATTTCTTTACTTTTGTTGCATTCCTTTGGTCCCAAAACAACAACATTTGGTTGGTTGCCAGAAAGTGTTTTAAGCTTGGAATATACAGTTGGTAAGATTTGATGATGTCCTCTATGATGTCACACATAACGGCAAAACATTAACCGCTCCCCCTCTTAACAATTTAACAACAGTAAATCTGGTTGTCAGAAACAAATATCCAATCTTTAGTCTAGATAAATAACGAACCTCTCCTAGATTTGTAATGTGTGTGGCGCAGCCCTGTTAATTACTCCTAGTTTCTTGTTTTCTTTCCCTGTTAAAAGGCATTTGAGAAATCTTCAAGTCGGAGGTTATATTTTGATCCAATAGGAGGCGATACCCAGCAAGAGATAACCTTGTCATCACATCCCAATTTAATGTGCACAATAGATAAATTCAGGTAACAAAACCTTTCTCTACACAAAGAACAACTTCAATCAAACTAGTAAATGAAAAACTACATGTGGCATTGTGATTAATGTACATAAATTAAATTTATAATGTATATCGATATGTTCTGTACATTGCGACTTGCACATTCTTTTAATGGTAACAATTGCCCTATTTTTGAATTTATTTTGGTGAAAAATATTTATTTCCCAGTATAACCTCTTCTCTGGGTGGGCATGTTTGGCGCAGTTGGTAAGATCTCTGCCTTCCGACCACAAGGACCCCAGTTTGATTCCCAGCTCTGCCGGAATTTGAGCATTTGTGCGACCAGTTTCTGTAGTGTTAAGCGGATGAGAGTTCTTGTCTCCCCCTGGACGGGACACTAATCCAGAGCTGGTTAGCTCCCAGCAGATGCTGGTACTCATTTACCCACCCCTGAAGGATGGAAAGCTGAGTTAGCTTAGATAGGAAAAGGTTGCACAAGAATTCAAATCTCAACAGAGCCAGAATCTAACTGGGGGCCTTGTGGTCAGAAAGCAGAGATCTTAACAGCTATGCCAACCATGCCCACCCATAGACTGACGCAAAAGCCCTCCAAAAATACACCCCCCATATATACTCTACTTCAAAACATAAAATCCCCTCAAAAAGTCCTTTGAAAATCATAAGCCCTGAGCTAGAGGCTCATTTCAGAAGTGAAAGTTAACTAATCTTAGGTACATTTATGTCATTTATGCATTTCTAATGCAGCCTGTAAATTAATATATTACTATAATTTCAGTGCTGTGGTAGATGTCAAGACAGGATGGAAAACATCGGATTGGTTATGTGTTCACCCTAAGCACATGAAACAAGTTGATGGCTACAACTGTGGTGTCTTCATTTGTCTGGTTTGACACAATAAATAATTCATTGTTTTCACATTTTTGACGCACCGTGAATTATGAGATCCTGACAACTCCCCAGCAATAGCATTAAATAACCATCACTTGTCTAGACTGATTTTAAAGCTGGTGAGATTTTTTAAATCAATGAACAAACAAAATGTAAAGTGTTCAAAAAAAATTTGATTTTTGGTTTATTAAATGAAATTTACTAATTATTTTAAAAAGGTCTCAATAGCACAAACAAAGTGACAATGGTTTATTTTATTTTTAAATGGTTTATTTTATTTTTTATTATTTTGTTTTATTATTTTATTTTATTTTTTATTGATTTTATTTTATTTGTTTTTTGTTTCTTTATTTTATTTTCTTTAGTTTTATTTTGGTTTAGTTTGCACGTTGTCTAGTTGAAGCTTTGAACCCAGCCTCCTATGTAGACACAAGAACAGAGAGGAATCGGCTCATGTCTTTGGTGTTTGGATCATGTTATGATGACATCAACAAGTAAGCTAATTAACTTTTATCCATTAGGGGCTGTTTTACAAACATTTTGGTATAATACTCAAGATCGTAGGGGAAAAAATATATATCCAAAAATATGCTACGTAGTTAAATGCTTGGTACATGCAAACCATGGTACATGGTCATGATGTGACGCAAATGTAAAGCTGCTTATTCTTTGTAACAATTTTCGATTATACCATCTATGATTTGAAAAACTCATTTTTGTGTATGTAAATGTTGTAGCTAAGCCCATTCTGTTACTTAATCTATGGTCTGCTTTAATTATTCAAGCTTTTTTAAATACCATATAATTTGTAGTTATACAGTTGTTTAGTCTCTATATGTAACCAAGGGATGCTCTAAATTTGAAGTGCTTCAATATGATTCACTAATTGGACCATCTTGTTTTTTATTCTTTTTCTTTTGCAGTCATCGAAATATTGCTGTGTGCAAAATATGCAGACTAGATGATAATGAAGATTGGATAGGCTGCGACCATTGTGGACAGTTTTTCCGTGCAAGTTGTGTAGGCTTGGATTTTGCCACTGCCTTATCACTGCCTTATCACTGCCTTTAAAAAAATATTTGAAATAAATTATATTTAAAAAGTGCTATCCACCTACTTGGTTAATACTAAAACAATTATCCCCCTCAGTGTCGGTGCTTAGCGAAGGATATTTATCTCGCAGCTTCGCGGCTCGGTGAATATCCATCACTAGTCACCTCCACTTCTGGGGATAATTGTTAAATATATACAGAGCTGCCAACCGCCGAAGTTCAAAATGCGGGAGATTTTTTCCAGGAAGGTAAGGAGGGATTGGCGCGAAATCTGGCACACGGTGACGAAATAGCTAATATAGTTATCTATCGAGAGTGCCCATTTGTCAATATTCATCCAATGAGTACACTGATTATGTTACATTTACACACGAATGCAAACCTAGTGAATATCGGAGACATTTATTACTAAAACAAGTATTCTTTTATTTATCTTTTTGTTTTATCTACTATTTTTTAAAATGCGGGAGATTTTCTGTAAATGCGGGAGAGCGGGAGATCCAGCTAAAATGCGTAAATCTCCCGCAAAATGCGGGAGAGTTGGCAGCTCTGGAGAGACTTCATTCTTCATTGGTACGAAGCAAAGAAGTCAAATAAACAAACTCACTTTGCCCCTGGAATGTAACAGTAACACATTCTACAGAGAAATCACTTGTTCCACGGACCTAAAGGAGGTTCAGGCAAAATAAAATATTATTTCTTGCCTTTTAAAGTTAGCTCTGCGATTTCATTTTAAAAAACTGAAATCATGTCACACCGGAGCAGATGGATTCTAATTCTATTAGTTTCAAATTAAAATTGAAAAAAGTTTTTTTCAGAGAATGGCAAGAACTGTAGATAAGAAAGTCTGTTAGTCATTGTAGTCTCCATAAATCATTCAGTCAAAAGCAGTATGGGGCCATTTAATTTTTTTGTTTAAAACTTCACCCGACTGTCTAACTATTTCCAGGCTTTCCAAGAAAAAAATATATGTCGAATCACTTGTAAAGTAAGAAAATAAAATAAAAAGCATCATTCTTTAAAAGTAGAATGTTTCAGCGTTTTTATTCAAGATTCATTTTGTTTTGCCTTTCCAAATGACCATTCTTTTTGCATGCAAACGGCTAGTTGCGTTTATGGAGAAACTTTGACCATGTAGTAGTCAATACTGATATGTGTGAAACTTATAATTAGTGAACTTATTATTACATTGGGTTTACTTTATCTTGCAGGTAAAAACAAAAAGACGTGATTGTCGGAATACAAAATGTATTGGGGTGGGGAGGTACACTCTTATTTGTATAAGAATATACTTTATAAGACTGATTGAGGCTCTCCAGTAATAGTGACCAAATGGCAACGCGATATACAGATCTATTACCTTTGAAGCTCTTAGATATCACAGTCATTTTAAAAACGAAAATTCCATATCATCAATATTTCCAAAGCTAAGAATATTTGTAAGAATATTTTCAGCCTACAATTAGCCAAAAGATTAAAATATCCAGCCTCGGTCCGAAAAACAATATTCTTTTAGTTATTAAAAAGGGTGTACATTTATTCTCTGAAAGACAATTTTCTGAAATTTCTATTTAACGTGATATTATTTTTGAAAAACAAAAACACTGAGTCAACTTTAAAATGCAAGAAATCATTATTATATTTTGTTTCGCCTGAACCTCCTTTAGGTCCGTGGAAACAAGTGATTTCTCTGAAGATTGTGTTACGTTCCACGGACCTAAAGGAGTTTTGTTTATTTGACTTCTTTGCTTCGCACGAATAAAGACTAAAGTCTCCCTACTTAGTACGCTTGAAGCTATATGGCGACAAACATCCAGAATTTGCAATTTTTTGTAGGACGATAAACTATTTTTTTTAATGTTCACATAAGTTAATGAATTGATTTTGAAGAGAAGTCGAGACCGAGTAATCTCGTCCCAGTCCGATTTTGTACAATAATTTCTTTAACCGATAAGAAGCCTTGGGCCGAAGGTCCGTGGAATCTAGTGACAACTGAATACAGGCCAGGCTACAAACTTTTGTTTTTCTTCACCCCTCCCCCCCTCTCCCACAAACAAATTCGTCCCAATCTTTTTAACCACAAGTAAATTCCTCCCGAAACGATTAATTCAGCTAAGAAATTTGATAACAAATGGTTTGAAAACATACAATGTAAAACAAAATGAACAAAAAAAGCTAACCAATAAGGATTCAGGAATTTCAAACAAGAATTAGATTTTTTGAGCGTCAATTTTCCATGTGGATATGATAAAAGCGAATGGATTTATAAACACTCAAAGTGAATGAGTCAAAGAAGTCTGATGAATTGTTTTAGTATCACTGCCGATCAGGCAAAATGGCATTAACACCGTTATAAAATACTCTTGGGTGCTTAAT
>JAOBAY020081372.1:0-10801 GCA_025331085.2 Zoanthus sociatus
CCCCAGTTCTTCCCCCGTCCCCCATCCCTTCCAGCTATTTTCTGTTTTTTTTATTTCCTTGGATAAAGACGGAGTTTTTAATGCTACAGATTTTGTTGTGTTTTAGACTGCAGCCGAAACTGCATATGACTTAGTCAGCCCAGGTCCCAGTGTTGTTCTGGGTAGAAACAGACGGCACCAATTAGCCAATCAGCCAGCAGATCTCAGGGAAGGCGTGGCTACGGCTTATCACGTGGTAGCAGAGGTACAGTTTTTGCATAACATTTTTGGGTTAAGGGACATTTTGTTCCTAACAATAGCAAAAGCATTGTGTTGGTCTTTCTGTTGCTAAACTTTCACCGAGAATACTTATGGTAGTAAGTCTACATTATAGTTCATCAATAACTGTATTTGGGTATTTTTTAAAGAAGATACTTTTAGAATGAGTATATTTCTCGACAAACGCATGACGTTTTGTATTTCATTTCTGATCAAGATAGTGTTACTGCAGCGTGGTATTGATGGCACTGTTGCTAGAGATGTCAGTGATGATAATGGTTATAGTAACAATGATGATTGGTAAGACTTGATAAGAATCACGACTCTCTTTTATTGCAAACATGTTCCGGCAGTACTCATTGCCATTGTCAGTGGTGTGATTTTATCAAGTTTGTTAACAACGATGAAGATTATAATGTGACAGTGACGGTTGATGGCGGTAGTAATGATGATGATTGTAATGATAATGATAACGATATAAACATAATTATTAACTGCTTGTCAGGGTGTCGGACGCACCGCAACGAACATTGTCAAAGTGGCCCGAGAGGAACACGAGGAAAAAGGTGTAACTGGTGCCGTAGGTGGAGTGTTAAGGCAGTTGCCTCCTACGATAGTTCAGCCTGTTATTCTAGCCACACGAGCGACCTCAAGTGTCCTCGGAGGGGTTAGAAACCAAATTCTACCAGACGCGCGGCGTGAAGCGGCCGAGAAATGGCGACAAACAGATCACCACTCATGAGAATCAAATTTTGTTTCATCCCGAAGAAACGAAATATTTATTATAAATATTTTGATAAACATCTTAACAAGTTCAAAACAGTGGCTCTACTAAATGGTCCATGGCAGAAACCAGAAATGGCGACAGATTGATCATCACGCATGAGAACTAATTGTTTATTCCGGACAAATTGTAATCTCGGATCTTAATGAGTTCAAGACAAAAGATCTACTGAAGATTCAGTTATGGATATATTAATCGGCAGCTGATAACGAAATCTGGTTCAGCACATGTCGTTGCACCGTCAAGTATATGTAAGCCAGAATTCATTCGCCTGGGTAGCGATATAAAATCCATTAACTATTTATGTTACCCAGCATTTTAGATCGCTTATGCCAGTATTCATATATTAACAGCACGAATTTCTTGTTGCTGAGAGTTTTTTTCGAAACACTTAAATTCCACTTTTCTTGATCCCCAGTGTCATCCTGAATTCCTAATAATTGATGGACTGTATTTCATAAAACTTCTTGTTTAGTAAATATACACTGAGGCACATATGTTCTTTCTATAGGTAGATATATATTGACGGGAAGCAAAACAAGGTTTTTGCGTTATAAATTAGTATTTCTAATGTTTAAAGCTTGTACAGAGAGGCAAATATGTTTTTTGATACTATTGATAAAGATATGATCAGGTCATGTTTTCAGGTTAAAACACATTCTATAGAAATTAGAAAGATGGGAGTGGTTAGTGTTTTTTTTTTTTTATATTGTTATGTAAAAAGTTACTATAGCTTATTCAGTTTGTCTTATTTTCAGTTCGTTTAATGTATCGGATTTAAAAAATGATAATTAGAAAAAGAATGAATGATATTGTAGTTCCGTGGCAAATTCCAATCTAGTTTCTCATTTACGTAGCTGTTGTCCAGATCCATAGGAATGCAAAAGGATGCGGTGAAACTAAACTCGTATTTGAGATTAATTTTAGCGATAGTAAAAACCTCTGTTGAAATGAATAAAAACTTTTGTTTTGTAATCAAAGCAGTTGTTGTCATAATCATGTTTTGTATCGCACAATAAAATCCCACTGAGTATTTTCCTGTGACTGCGCATGTGTGCTAGTTGCCCTGATTGCTATATATAGCTGTCTCCGGACTGAATTACAAGGACGTGGCTCTACGAGGTCGGACCAAAAGCATGTGAAGGTTCCTCTGGCAAACCGGCTATACGGTCCACGCATGACCTCGGAGCACAGCACCATAGCCAGTTGATATTAGTTGTGAGTCGATTTTAAGGAGGGAATATAACCGGAGTGCCCGGAGAAAACCCCTCGGAGTCAGGTTGAGATCGACCAATAACTCACCCCAGATATGGCCCTTGCCGGAATCGGTGGGTGGCGCGAACGCTCCCTAAAGGAGGTCTACTGAGTCTAATTGTAAAACACATTGATATAGCTATGGAAAAGTAACGACTTGAGGTTACACGGCTAGGCTGCATGAAGCCTTTAGTCTTGGTAAAAATATTCTCTGAGAGATGGCGTCGCAATAAAAAAAATGTTTTTAGTGGCCAACCTTAAACACTCCTTATTTATTAGAGAAAATCTCTGACATTGACTAAACAAATAACAACGTTAACGGGACCGCAACAATCGGTGAAGCTGCCGTGTCAGGTATTGGTGGTAAAATAAACGAGTAGCGGCCTGGGTACTAAATGGAAGCGTGAGACTGAACAAGTGGTTTGGTTAGACAGATGTTTGAGTCGAAAGTGAACAGTGGAAAGCTCTTGGATGTTTGCAGAATTTTTTGGTGTATGTTTGAGTTTAGAATGCCGAAACATGTACGCTGTAAATTTCTGTGTTCCTGGGAAATAGTTTCGGTCTTCATTACTACAGAATTCCTTTAACCTCCGTCTGGTTTATCCTAATTGCTAAGGTGCCAGTCTATCGTGCGGGAGGCTAGAGCTCGATTCGCGGCCGGACCAACACTAAGGGTCTTAAATAATTGAGGAGAAAGTACTGCCTTTGTGCTACTAACATCTGCAAACGGTTAGACTTTCGCGTCTTGTCGGATAAGGACGTTAAATCGTAGGCCGTCGGAGACTTCTGTGTTTATGTGTGTATGTCATGTGAAAAGTCCCGTCCACCTTTGAGTGGTAAAGATGGTGTCCCCAATTAGTAGGCCTTTGTCTGGCTAAATAAGAATTGACACCTAAATAAAGTTGTTATTATTATTATTATTATTATTACTATATTCATTGTTATTTTATATTATTTCACCAGTATTATTGTTTGCTGTTGAACATTTTTAACATTGCCAACATCTTAACCAGTGCTATTCAATTATTTTATTTTTGTGAAAAGGTCTATCTCTAGTGCTTGTCGTATTAGAAATTAAAACTACTTTTTTCTCGTAGTTATTATACACAGATGGTAGATTTTCTGCTTTCCATTCATCCGGTATATTAAATTCGAGTGTTCATTTGTTTTGGTCAGGGATACTAACTTTGACACTGGAGTAAGTTCAACTCACTGTGAATTTGTTTCTTTCACATTGCTAACTGCTTGCGTTTAGCAACTTAATTATGGTGTCTTCCCGGCTTTGATTGAAAGCATTGAATTGATGTTACTACATCTTATGTTCTTTCTAGGAAACCGAGCTGATAAGGCCCAGAAATCTCGAAATATCTGCTAATAAGATTTGGTATAAACCTACTAACGGTCTAACACAAATACCGCATTCTGATTGGCTGCTCTACTAAAGGTCTAATTTGTGATAGGCCTACCCCGGGACCCAAAGTCGCCGTAACTTTGAGCGATTTTGGGCGATTTTGGGCAACTTTGGGTGCCGAAGTAGGCCTTATGATAGCCTACTAGTAGAGAAAAGATGGCGGCTCAAAATAGTAATGAGCCCCGTTTTGCTATAATATCAAAGGATTTATTAGACCTCTCGGCCTTATGGACTACGACTTTGAATAGCCCATACGGCCTCATGGGCTATTGACTCGTAGTCCATTCGCCGTGTTCAGTTTTTTCGTTTCTTTTTTAGTTGCATTTGAAGAGTGAATGCGGATTTGCGCTATGAATTGTGTTCACAGTTATTTGTTATACCGACTTTCTGATGTCCTTTATTCTACATTTACTAATTCGTTAATGAAAATAGGAGCTATTGTAAACTCCACTGAACCCTTGTGTTTGTAATGCTCTCATCCGTAACAAAGCAAGGCTTTTCGAAGACCACTCGCAAATTGCTGGTTGTAGGAGTTCTTCCTTTTCATAACTTGGAGACTTGACTGGTGAGATTGACCGAGAGAGACTGGAGCTTAGACTTGTATTCCAAGATGATGGTAAACTCCCTGAGCCGCAGCAGAAACTGCCGGGTGGACATGTTCTACATGAAGGGATTGGTACCGAGAAGGACCTCAGGGTCTCGGGAATAGCTTTGGAGCCGGGTAACGAGGTGATAGGACTGGACGAGGGTTGCACCGCCAGGAAGGGCTGAGCAGGTGGAGGGAAACTGTTCTCATGTGGATAGAAAATTCCCGTGTGAAACGGATAAAGTCCTCGTGGATTTTGTCGTTCCTGTTTACGTTGTTTGGCCCGCCGGTTTTGAAACCAAACCTGGAAAAAATGAAAAGATTTTGTTATGACAGAAATAATTCGTGCTCTTTAGGGTATGGTGTGTGTGTGTGGACAGCAGCCTAATTACTGGCAGAAACTAAGTAAGCCTCAAGTGGAATGAAGCGACAAACTAATTTATAACGATTATCGACCATACGGGAAAATAATTCTATATAGAATTCTCTTTATGAGAAGAAAGTGCTCTGAAACCTTTTGATTACCGTATCTCTTTATGACCTTCGAAGTTCTTTGTCTCGCATTAAGTCCAAAATAAAGCTGTTTGAAGAAAAAGGATTTGAGTCACATAATAGATATTTCAACAAACAAATGAAGGTTTATTTCTTCTTTTATTTCTCTTTGGTTTGCAAACAAGGAAGAAAAAAACGTGAAATAAGAGTTATAAAACTGCTCTCAATTTAGGTATCCTGATGAGGAGTAGTAACTGTTCTGCTATTGCTTTTCAGCAGCATTCTAGTTCTAGTTATGTCTGTTCACATATCTATTAGATTCAATATCTAACTTTGTGAATTTATGGACTTGTTTTCACCATTTCTTTGTATAAGAGATCGGAAAAAAAGACGACTAGCGAATAAGGCCGAACTTAAACTTATATACGGAACAAAGAGTTATAAAGTATTTGGGCTAGGACACTGATTTGCCGTCATTATTAATTTTAATTACTTTTTACATTTTTATGGATTTTGAATTTTTAACAATTGATCTTTTTAACTCTGTAAATAGTTAACTTTTAATTGTGAATAAAGTTGTTTGTATTTTTTTTTGTTATAAAGACCAAGACGTGGCAGAAACGTTATCAGTCAGTCAGAAGGCCATCATACAACTTTTACGTTGTTTAAAAACATTTCCTTCAAGCGATGCGAAAATGAGGATCATCTCGGTAGAACACGTTAAAATCAAGTTGCTTTACAGCAATAATATACAAACCCTTTATAACAGATTAACTGAATAGGATTAATGGTTTATTGCGAGAGATTAGATTACCTGTGAATAATATATCTCTCTCTCTCTCAGTTAACAATTGAGGAAAACATTTTTGTGGGATTAAACCTGTTATCGACACTTAGTGACAGAAAGCCTTGCAAAGACTTTAGACGACAAAATCTAAGCGTCAGCATTATTCTTAAAATATTCTTAAAATTTGGCCAATTTCACCCTCAATCAGTTCTTATAAAGTATATTCTTATAAAATTAGAGTGTAGTAATGAAGGGTGAAACGGCTAATTTGCAGAAAAACTTTTCAAAACAGAGCGACCACATTTGAAGTTTTGATCTGTTTTTAAAAGGCACCAGTTTATGGGCGTAGACTTGACAAAGATCTCTTTACATATACAATCTTCTTTCAAATTTACTCAAGTTCTGTTTTTAGATTATTATAAGATTTTTTTTTTTTTTTTATTATATACTGTAACAACAGGTTCATCGACTTTGTTTCTTGTTTCTCAAAAACTTTTGGTGTTCTATTGATTTCTAAAGGTGCACCATTAACAATACTTGAAAAGAAGCTTTTAAAAATTCTTTTGTTAATCGCTTGACCAATTTTCTTTGCGCTCATTTACATAATTTCTTTCGCAAACAACGATTTGATAGATAAAGTTGTGTAAACAATTATATGGCTAAATTCAGTTCGTGATTTTTGTTTTATCAATATTTTCTACTCGTTTACACGCAAGTCTGGTTGGTAATAAACGTTTAATTGGTTTTCACTGTCAAAAAAACGTTTAATTGGTTTTCACTGTCAGAATAGCATCTGAAACTTAATTGTCTACTAGTGTCAAAAATATTCATAGAAACGAATTTTGGGAACCTTTAATCACATATTAATAACACGACTCGCCACGTGCCGTAAAAAAATAGTTCTTTTTCTCCAATTGTTTTCGGTTCGGAAGCCATGCCGTTATAAATAATAACCCCTCTCAGGTTGTGAATTTGTGCTTCTTTATATAGAAGTCAACCTTTGCAAGAAGATCAAATTCTAATTAATGTTTAGATACAACTACTAAAAATGAGCTCTGTAAGTTTTGAATGTTGAAATATTTGCAAATAAATTTCAGTTCTTGCCACATTTTAAAAAGTTTTTTGTCACTGGTAATACATGAGTAACTTTTTTGAGGCGGTTTTCTATAGTTCTTGATTAAAAAAGAATTGCTATTACTATTAGCCAGTAAGGATAATATTTCGCTCTCTTAAAAAAGCAAACCCAGAAACCTGTTTATTATTTAAGAATGATTTTAACTGGGTTTTTCACTGGCTGCAAATACTGATCGTGCTGTGGAAGATTGCGTGCAGATCCATTTCTGGTTACTTTTCTCGTGGCGTCGTGCGTCTGATTTTGAGGCTTGATATCCATTTCAGAAGTTGTTGCGGTGGAACATTACTGTCATGTGTATTCAACACGGGGTGGGAAAACGGTGCACTTATCGACTTTTCTGTCATAATTTGTTTAATCAATAAAACTGTTACAATATATTTTAGCCAGATAAAATGTGAATTTTCAAATAAAGAAAAAAAAAATCATGAATGCCAAATGATAAAGAATCATCGTTCCTGCTCTTGAGTTTTGTAACAGTGAACAATTGTATAAAATATTATAAATTTATGAGTTTAGATTTCTGAGTTGCAATATCTGCTTCGAGTTTTCACCCATTTAACAAAATCACAGCTTTCAGTGATTGAAAATTTCTGAGGTCTACCATTTTAAGAGCCGATAGCCAGATGGTCTCCGGAGATATAGGTACAAAATTAACAGTTTAGAACCCGCTTCTCTTAAATGTTTTTTGACCTTGCTTTAGATTAAAAAATTCACTTAAACCATTACCAAAAGTTACAAGCGTATTTATTTTATATCTTATTCAAAATTAACCTATCACAACTCCTTTCGTTTTGCGTTGCTACTTAAAATTCTCTGTTCAACAGGAAAGAGATGAAGATTTAATGCGTTTTAACATCTCTTGCTACACGTATCAATAGAACATGCAATTGCCATGCGTGAAAGGCAGTTTCTTCAGTGCAAGGCAATGATGAAGTTTGGTTTTTCTTTTTCCAAAATGACAACATTAACCCTTTTACTCCCAGTCTGTTATCAACATCTAATTTTTCTATAACACATATAGAATAGGATATTTGATAATGAGAAATTGCGAATTTATGAAACAAAGCAAACTTCTGAAGATTAAAAGTAAAATTCTCTCAAACCTGTTCAATGAAAAATATGGGCTTAAGTTGGGAGAATTTGACAGTGCAAGTGGGACTGCAAGGGTTAAAGGTTCTATTTTGTTTATCTTTTGTTTGATTTTTTTTTTTTTTTGCTCAGCTATTTAGAAATGCCAAATGTTTTAGCTCTGAAGAAAAGCTCTTTCTATTTCAAAGAGTGACAATAAACGTTTATCAAATTTTCTTCTGAATTGTTTCAAGATTAGAAAGTTACCATAACACTGTGCTCAACATGGTTAATTAGATGATAATTAACTCAAGGAAGAATCGTATATCTGTAAGAAAACATTTATTTTCAAAAAGATATAAGTTTCGGGGTAAAATTATAATTTCGAAATGCCTGCTCAGTCTTCCAAATAAAAAAACTTCTATGGGCCACGTGGATCATTAAAAGGCCAATAAATCCATAAAGTTAAGGTGCTAAAATGAAAAATTTGTGAGACCGGGCCTAGATTCATTAAAACCTAAATATTGCGTACCCTGAACTGTTTTGATCTGACGTGAAACGACAGAAAACTGAATAGAATTTGAACCTAAAAAAGAAAATTGGTATTTATAAAAACAACGGAAATACGTGAGGATATTACCAAAGGACCTAATACTGGAACTGTTAAAAAGTTAATCAAAAAATGAAAGCAAAAGATTAAAGAAATAAAAAACTTTATACAACAAAGAAAAGATATCATGACAATTAGCAGAATTCTAGTCTCTACGAAACGCTCACATAAATGATCTTGTTACTCCTTGTTACTCTTAATAGGTGGAGATAGTGGAAAAGAATTCTAATTAGTGGTAAAACAAGTGATAAAGACAATGAGAATATTCTCTGTGTTTAGCAAGCTCACGCCTTTGGAGAGAATAATAGAATTTTTAGTAAGGGCGCGTACGACCAAATTAACGAATAGATTTTCTTCGTGTTTGCTCCCCCACAAAAAAAAAGAAAAATGTTTCTTAATTTGAAAGATAAATGAAATTGATGTTTCTTTAATCCAATTAGTAGTCATTCAAGTTAAATTTACCCTAAACGAGCAAGTTCTAATGTTCATTGATCCATTTCACGTGAATACACAAATAGAAAGCTTGTCACGGCGGATAATTGATTCAAATTATTAATTGTTTTAGGCAAAAAAGCGAAAAACTAATACTTCTGATCATTAGGAATATTTTTAAAGGGTTTCGTGATTCAGTAGGCAATTTCTGAAAGAATTGTTTGTAAACCAAACACACTGTTTAGACTGTATTGTATTTCCATCTGAAACCACCTGTCAGGGGTAAATTAGGCGAACAAACATTAATTTAAAAGCTTGTGTCGGAAGGCAGTCCTCGCAGATTGGCTAGGTTTCTTACTATTAAACTGAGGAATTTAAATTTGATTAATATTTTCTTTAATTTTTGTTGAGAAAAAGGAAGCAATAAACTTATATAATCTTAGGTTTGCGTGTCTCTGCGATCAGCGACCGCTGGGATTAATTATTTTAGCTGTTTTCAATTGTGATAAAAGTATATTCAGCGCTCGGATCATAATGCGAGTATCTAATGTGATTTTAATGAAACATTAGCGGTTGCAAGGGAATGACATTGGAAAATTATAAATAAATATAATGCTAATCTAGTGCATAAACAAAAATTGATTTAACTATCGCTGTAGAAATTACTCTTAATATTAGCAATTCGAGTTTTAGAGATGATTAAAGTTATCGGTCTTTTTTATGAAATTTTTTTATTTGCGCAGAATTTTAACTTTATTTAGTTTTTAAATTTATAAGCAGTGGGATTTAATATAACACAACCAAGGTGCGATACAAGTGTTTGGGTGGACATGTTGTTATAACCACGGTAATTGTCTCTTTACTTGCTTACATTCAAACAAGATGTTTAAACTAACAGACATTAGCTGGTACAACGCAACCCAAATGGAAAATCCCACAAGATGAAAGCAAACAGTAAATTATCAGACAATTGATATGGTGGAAAAGAAGCTAATTTGTTTGAGATCGAATTTTGAATTATGAATGAGACAAATAGTCCTGCCATTCTCCAGCGATCTGTAAACACCCTATTAAGCTAAGAAGCCTAATCTAAACAAACAGACGAAAGGCATGGAAGGAAAAATCTCGGTGGAATTTTCTAATAACTCAAGAATATCGTAAATGAATATGTAAGTGATTCTTTTCTATTAATTTGTCTCGACAGCTGGCAATTAGCGATTAGTATTTAGCTAAGAAGCACACGTGTGGACCAATTGCAAAAACAGGTGACTTTTCTAAGTTGCTTAGTCATACTTTTGCAAAAGTTATTTATAACCTTGTTAATTATATCTTTTCCGAGTTTAAGACTAGTTCAATGACACAGAAAAAGATTTTAGAGTTTACTAAATATAATTTTAGTATATATTCATGGCTGGTCAGAAAACGAGGTGGAATCGCATAAGTAGTCATTTATGTTTTGCATATTTTTAATTGTGACTAATAAGATAAACAAAGGGTCTTCAAAGAATGTTATTGATTCTAATAAAAGTTTCTTTGTACATCATTTATTTGTCATAAAAGGATAAAATGGTTTATTTCCTTACCTGAACTCGTGCCTCTGTCAATCTTATTTGACGGGCAAGTTGCTCTCTAGTAAACACGTCGGGATACTGGGAGCGTTTGAAAGCTTCTTCTAATGCGTCCAACTGAACTTGCGTAAATGTTGTCCTATGGCGTCTCTTGGTACCCGCAAATTCATCATTGCTTGTATCTTCATTTATTTCTTTTTTTCTTTTAGCTGAGACTTCTTCTACAACAACAGTAACAAAACAAAATTAGTTTTTCAAGAATTTGTACATGCGGTTTCCAATCATTTTCCAGGAATCATATGCTCAAATTTTAAACGAGAAGAAATTTAATAAAAATGAGATTTTAATTGCTGTCGATATTTAACACTTAAGCACTTAGTATCTATTGCTAATATGACCTCTTGAGTTTTTTTCTC
>JAOBAY020081382.1:0-10797 GCA_025331085.2 Zoanthus sociatus
TTTACAGGACAATTTTGACTCTGAAAGGTTGGGAACAAAACCATGGGTTAAAAATTTAACTCTGGGTTAGCGCTAATTGGCTTTTGAACAACTGGGCCCAGATATACAGAAACGGGACCGGAGACTCTTACTACTAAATTCTGCTTTTGATGTCATGGATCAGAAAATACTATGGCAGTTATAGCTTCTCATTGCTTGGCCAAGGTGAAATTGGAAGTATTAATTGTCTTGAAAACTTTAAACACAAATCAACTGTAAAAAAAAATGCTCGAGATTGAAAATATGGGGTCATTAACACTTAAGTCCAATCACAAGGGTTTCCCATTGTAGAATTATAATTACTGTATTTACCTGCATATAATACACATTTTTTTTTCACTTTTAAATCACCTTCAAAATTGAGGTGCATATTATACGTGGAACCCCAGTATTCTTATTTGAAATTTGCATAATACTGTCCTTTCTCTTATTTGAAGAATTGGATGGTTTTGACATTTCTGACTTTTGATTTCTTTCATGACGTTTACCAACATTACTGTAAGCGGATTTTGAATGTCAAACTGTTGTTTTATGACTTTGTTCAAAGATTTAAGCCACAGAGCCAAGGAAACTGGTTTAATTTGTTTTTGTGCTACTTGTGTTTTTATTTTATCCATAAGTTTGAGGTTTTGTTGTGTACAGTATATTTATTTGGATTTGATGGATGTATTTTTCATAATCAAATATTACCTTCAATTTTTATTTCTATTGAAAATGAACCCTAAAAAGGGGGTGAGTATTAATGCCTTTGTGGACATGTAAATATGGTAATTGGCTCCTTCAGCAGGTTGTTTCTGTTTTTGTTATCTAAATTACCAGCATAAACTTTCACTTACTGATTAGCACATAGTATATGAAAATTGTCAAAAAGTAGCTGTCATATAAATAAATAATTGTTGTAACACAATAATCCTTGAGTGCACAATATTGACTTGATGATCTGTATATATTTCAATTGGTAAAATGATCCTACAATTTTCAGCTACTCAAATCAAACCAACTGACGGTATTAATTTCATGTATGTATCAGTTCATCTTTCAAGTTAAACAAGATTTCAATATTGAGGTACTTGAATGTGTAGCTTTCAAATTATTAGGAATATTTTGTCAGAAGCAAGAAAAACTTTCAAGATCAAAGTTTTCCTGGTGAGTATGCTCCATCTTGCATCCTTAGCTGGAGCACCACTGGCACTCAATCAAACTTTCCCATGTACTTTTCCTATTTGCCACCAACTTCAAATTTGTTTCGATTACCCTGTGTACGGAACTGGTGTTATACGAATTTATCACCACTTTAACACGACGGCAAATAAAAACATTACTTTTCATCCTTGATTTCTTTAAAGATTATGGCTTACAAACTTGCTACATACAGCAAGGCAAAGATAATTTCCAAACATATTTAATCCATTGAATCGTCAAGGTACAGCATTGTGTAAGATTTTAATCCTGCCTGGGCAAGTGTTTTTGAAAAGTCATTGAAAACCCTTCTGGGAACTTCATTGGTACAAAACTGACATGGCAACAAAGTGCTATCGCTGAGTGATCTAGCAAATGCTAAAACACTTCCTAGTGTATCGCAGGTCCTGAACCATCTCTCATGCCTTTGGCCATCAAGTAGTTTTATTGCCAGTCTGATTCTGTCTGGATAAGTGTCTGAGGGTTCTACTGGAATTATGTATGACATTTGTTGCTGATCACAAATGGTTGATTCTGTGTGTTTTGTTAAATCACAGTCATCTGATCCAGCTAATACAGGTTTAGCAGCCATTGCTGCTTCTGATCTTATGTTGTCAGGTCCAGCTCCAATTGAAGGTAATAGTGTGAACTTAGAAAAAGATCCTCTAGACTTCAATGGAGGTGGGACTGGGGCCTTTTCTTCACAAACGTCTTGTGATCTAGGTCTCATAGTTTGGTTGATTGAACCTTGAGATACTGGTCTAAAACAAGACATGCCAGACACTGGTGTTCTAGTCATGCTGCGACTTGTACCCAACCTCACATTAGTAACTGAACCCTGTGGTATGTCTCCTTGATAGTCGTGCAAAGAATCCTCAATACTACCAAGAGAAGCAGGTCTTGGTCGCCCTTTGGTAGATATTGGCCGACCTTTTCTAGAAGTTGGCCGGGAAGGAGGTGGTCTTGGACTAGACATTGATTTAGTGGTATTGGAATTAGAGTTTTCTTTACTCTCAAGTATATTCATATTGTACCATTTGCCAATCTATTATTGTGGAGTACAGCTATTCTTTATGTAGATAAGAACATCATATTCACAGCTACAAGCTTTTCTATTTAGCCTGTTACAACTGAAAACAAAAACAAAATATAGTTAGTGTCTTTTCCTTATCAATATATTTTAAACAAAAAAAAATTACAAAATAAAACACTTTGCATTAAGCTCACAGCAACTGACAAATAATTCATTTTAAATATTCAGCTTATCATATTAATAACAATTTTAAAATCTATTTCTTTGATTCTCACAATTCTTGTCATTGGAGAGACTCAACATATTTTTGATACTAGCCAACTAGGCCAAAATATTTGTACAAAGGTTTTATTTGTGAAAGTTTACATGCTTTACAACTTTATGATAATTTAAAATGAGGCTCTAATTGGCCGAAAATTAAAAAAAAAAAAAATTTAAGAACAAGCTCAGGCTGAGGCTGAAAAAGTGATTTCTAGTTGAAACTTTACTGAATCTTGTAATTTTACTATGTTCGCAATGTGCACAGTAAAACACAGAAGCTGTCAGACCGTTTCACGTTTGTCTACTATTGAACCAAATGATTCATGTATTCATGTAATACTAAAAGTTCCTCAAACGATCAGCACTGCTTTTCAAGGTCTTGTCTTTTTGTTTCAATATTTTTCACTATTTAAAGCCGCTCACAAAAATAAGAACAAATTATTAATTAAGAACATATTCATATGAGGCGGAATTAGCCAAAATTTACTGGTTCTTTACCTTATAAAAAAGCGTGTATTTTCTTAAGTTTATTATTTACTTCCATCAACGATGTTTAAACGAGATGCTGGTCGATTTCGAGCACAAAATACAAGACTTTAGCTAGGACAAACAACGATGTTTATAATTAAATCAGTCGTTTACGTTTATAAAACAACCGTTTTTAAATAATTTTACTCTACCTTGTTCGTAAGCGCGCGCAAGAGTAGACAGTTCAATGTTTACGTTTCCATTGCAACAAACAAATCGGGTTCTCGATACTGGCGAGTTCAGTTGCGCCACAGATTTTGTGAATTAAAACATTGTGAGCGTTTAAACTTTCAAATTTCGGCTAAACATGGTTCTGACTTTTTACGCAAAAAGTTTTCACAACAAATTTCATAGATACGGGATATTAATGCGCACACTTCCGAACGTTTCCGAAACAATATCGACTTTTCTATCCAGTCCCCCATCTCACCGGAAGCACGATGAAGTTTGGCAAGTCATTAGACGCAAGGTTTTTCTTTACTCGTGAAATCTAAAGCTAAAAAACGTGGTCAGTTGGAGACATATTTAGTATTTAAATAATAAAAGTAATTCCATAAAGTGTTACGCTAGCTATGGCTGACGATGATTGGGCTGCGGCGGTGGAAGATCAAGAGAAACATTCACTAACTGGTCAGGTGTGTTGGGATGAACGTAACACGTGTGAAAATTTCAACACACTAAATCTTCCTATATATTGTTATAAATGAAATTATGTTATGCTTAAGATGTATCAGTATTTTTCTTTTTTATTAACTTTTACTGTATATTTAAAAGTTGTTTTTTATGTGTCATTCAATTCTGGTAAGACACTTAAGTACTTATTACTTTTAAAATGTTGATGATAGTGTTCTCTTGTTCTCTAATAAATAAAAAAATATGTTGCTAAAAAGCTATCATGCATACCTAATTAGCAAAAATATCAAAAGTTTATTAACTTTACTTATAATTTAAGTAAGCTGTTTAACTTTGAGTTTGTATTCATTGGTATCTTCAAGGTTACTAAACTAAGCCTCAGTGGCGGTTCAGTTAGTGTGGCTCCGACAGTACCTGTGGCCAAAGCACCTATCTCAGTTGAACCAGCAGTTGTACAGTCTACTGCAGCCAGTGCACCTGTGTCATCAGGTGTTAATGGCACTCAGGTCGCAGACTCCAAGAAAGAAACAGATGGTATGAAAATTCATATTAAAATGTTTAAAATCTCCTTATCTTTGAAATGGTGATGGCAAGAGAAAAATTTGATTTTGATTTTTCTTCATGGTGTAATTTGAGTATAAGCTTTGGAAAAGTCACTTCTGGATTCACCTTGACTGAGCAGTGGGAGACTGGTAACTACCTTATTGTTTTTGGGAGTGTGACCTCAAAAGCAGAATTTAGTAATTGCAAAAATGGCTCTGTTTTTATATATCTTTTCCATTTTATTGTAAATTATGTAAGTGAGTTATATTGTAGCTATTTAAATTAGAAAGATATAAAGAAAATGGCAGAGCACACTCTCACTACTAAATTCTGCTTTTAACCTCATTAGTTATCAGCCTCCCATTGCTCGGTTAAGGTGAATCTGGAAGTGACTTTTCCAACTTTAAACACAAATTACACCATGAACAAAAATCGTACAGTAATCGAATTTTTCTTTTACTATTATCATTACAAAAGCTAGAGCATTTTATACATAAAAAAAACCCACAACTGATAAATACACTTTAACTAAACAAAAATGGTATTGTTCAAATAGATTTTCTTAGACCTGTCACCAGCTGTCTGGCTACCTTGCTTAAGTTTGCTTTGATTATCCATAAGTGTATGATGGCTTATCCATTAGCAACAAAAAACTAGCAATACATTGGATAAGCATTAAAAGTGTTTGGGAAACTGTTAGGATTTTTTCACTGGCCATTAGAATAAATCATTTGAGAAACCATTCAAAGCAATTAACAAAGATTCAAATTTTAAACTGAAAGTGTTAACTGTGTTTGGAAAGATATTATGTTAAAGGTGTTTAGCCATTAAAAATAAGATCATTTGAATCTTTTCAAATTGTTTTACAGGTTTCATTTGTTGAATCCTTCTGTATACTCCATTAAATACTTTGTAAGCATTTTGTCTGTTTACTAAACTACAAGAAAATTGTAGTTTCCATCTTCTTTCACAAACCAGCAATACTCAGAAAAAGTTCCAAGCCTATGATGGAATTTGAACCCATGACCTTCAAAACTGTTTATTACTAACCATGGTCAGTTTGTGCCAGTATCAGTCATGTGCGATTCTTTTTACCTTAAGATTGATCTAAGCAGAGTTGTTAGAGTGAACTGGTTAGGAAACTCAGCAAACTACAAAGAAGATTACAATGTTTCTTTGTTTCATGTTGTTTGCACGGTCACGGTTAGGTTCTTTTGTTCTAGGTTTGATGCTCATTAGTCTATTGGCCGTTTGCTCATTTACATCTCAAAGCCTATTGTTATTTGTGCACGGTCAACGTCATATTTCAATAGGGAAAAGGAGAACAATAACATATAACAAAGAAAGTCATCAAGTTTCCAAACCAGTCAACTGTAGTAACTTTGATCTAAGTAAACACACAACACTTCTAAGTTTAACAAACGTGTTTCAGCACTTCTAGTGTCATCTTCCGTGTTACCAAAAAATGAAAATTACTCAATATAAGTCGGACTAGTAAACCAAAGATGTGGGGTTCGATTCCCGCCAAGGGCTTAAAAATTGTTTTCTTTTCATTCATTCTATACATATACATTGAATGCATTTAATATACTTTCATGTCGTTTCATTAATCCAATGTGTACCCAAATTTACGGTGTTCAACTTATCCATAGAGAAAATAATGCCCTGGGATCCCTGCAGTTACCTCAACATTACATTAACTGGCTGCGTTTCCAGCATGGTTAGTCCTTGTGATGTAGTGGTCTACACGTTTGGCTAGTAAACCGAAGATGTGGGGTTCGATTCCTGCAAAGGGCTTAAAATTGTTTTCTTTTCATTCATCATCAAATTTGTCAAACCAAAAATAGTAAAAAGGCAAAGTTTTGATGCTATTGGCCAAAAATAGGTGAAGATGTGAACATTTTAAGTTAAAGATTTTTGCGGAAATTTTGAAAGAAAATGTATCTGTTGGGTTTAGCATGATAACAAGGTTAGTAGGGCATCTGTAGGGCATCTGATATCAATGTCACACTTGCATGAAAAAGATCTATTGTTTAAAAAAACATTTGCTTCTCATTCGTAAGCCGTTAGTTTTTACCCCTTAAATGGGAAATCATATAAATACCATGAAAGGGCCCACATATTTTATCAATAATAGTTTCAGTAAGAGTGCAGGTAACAGGGCAATTGACTTTCGGTCGTCTGGTCGTCTGAGACGAGTTAGTTCAGCCTTTGGACGAGTAACTTTGCAAAAGCACTTGTCCACATGGACGAGCAGAAAATTAAAACCAGTATTATATTACCGTAGTTATTCACATTTTAGCCACATAAGCCACACCATTTTTTCACAAAATTTCAGCATATTGTGAGTAACAGCGTTCCGAATTGGGGATTGCGGCTTAAAACTGAGTTTTTCCTGAAATAAAATTTTTGACATCCAAAATTCATGATTATAAACACGAATTCGCGATTAGGCCGCATAAAAACACAACATTAAACAACTAAATAGACATTTACATGCAGGGTTCGAATGAGCACATCGCAATTCGCAAATTGCGAACCGATTTTTTGAACTTGTGAATCGAAAATTATATTTTTGTGAATTGAAGTTTTTTGATATCATGTATTTGTTTTCAATTTTACAAGTGTAAATGAAGAATTATAGCCGAAATATATACAAAATTCGGGACCGAAGTATACGCGTGCACTTTAATGGTTTTCCTTGACCTTTGGATCATGAAAGTTGTAAACAACTCCATATAAGGATTGACCAAATTCCGCCAGTGAAGGAAGCAGAGAAATCCAGAAACGAGCACCACAGATTTTGTATTTTTAGTTAAAATGAAACTTAAAAACATTCTCAGGAGTCTACTCCTGTTTACTTTTGGACTAAAATCGTTTTGTGTGTAAATTTGCAACTGAATGAATGTATAGTTTCAACGTTTTTGCGTGAAAATAACTTTGTTTTGAAATTAGGTCTTTTTGTTGCGTGTTTATTAAGCAAGTTTTGCTCCTAAAAAACGAGATGCGGCTTAAAACTGTGTATTATCCGAAACAAATATAATATAAATTGTGATTTGTAACAAAAATTGGAACCTTTAGTGTAGAAATGTAAAGATAATGTTAGTGAATATTTTTTTCCTAAATGGTCACGAAGTGTTTCTTTGACTTGGAAAACCGCACACCAGTCGTAATTTCGCTCAAATCTCAAATATACCTTCCAATGGGAAACCGCACACCGGTGGTAGTCCGGCTCAAAATGGTTACATTACATTATTTTGTACTTACAGGACGATGACAAAGTGTGGCTTTCGCATCTATCGAGGCGTAGCAGCCACACAAAAACATTAGCATTTTGTTTACGTTTTGCTCAGGCCAGTTTTCTAACCAGGACATTTCAAGTGTTCTCTGTAGCCTTAGATATGAAAGAAATGTACAGGCCAAGCATTATACACGATGTTCACTAACTGATGAAAAAAAAATTCCAGGAGTTTTCCAGGAATTCTAGGAGTAGAACACCATGGTTATACGATTGATCACGGATTTCTCTGCATGAAACACTTCAACTATTGCGCAGTGAGATACACCTTTGCTAAAATTGCTCAGGGGGGAGGGAAAGGTAAAGGAGAATTCACCTTAGCAAGGGAAAAAAACTATTTACATCTAACTATACAAGGAACAGAAGTCAGTCTATTTTCATGTTAACTAAGGCAAAGATGAGTTACTTCGGATTTTATCAGACTGTAGTAATGGCAGTACGAAACTAATTCAGCAATGCTTATAAAGGACCAAAGTATGAAATAAAAATAACATTTGCCAAGCTTTAGAAATTTCTAAATTTTCTGAATAATAAACATAACTTGAATTTCTAAATCTCAAAATGATTACTGTACCTGCAACTTGCGTTTCACAACAACACACAACCTAAGCTCCAATGAAGGGGTAGAATCTGAAAGACGACAGCAAAGTTAAGAGCTAGACAGAGACACAATTAAATATTAAAACTAATTAACTAAAGTTTTGGTAAACTTTGAAAACATTATTTAAATAAATCAAATTTTGTTTCTGATAGCAAAAGCTTGTCTGTAAAGATGCCGGATTTCAAACAAAACAAATTTTCAAAATGCATAAATTTCTTAAAATAAATTTTAAGACAGCTGTAAAAAATTTTACAACTCTATATCAGTTTTTATCTTATTGCTGCAAAATTGAAGGCTCTAGTGCAAGAACAATTTAAATGACTTTGTATGAAATACAAACTACTCCCAAAATGTAATGAAGAGATAATAGGGATAATGTAGGGAGAGATGAGAACTTGATCAAAATTCACTTATGTCATTTTTATCTAGTACAAAAGCCATGTGACTTTGTATGAAATGCTACATTCTCCCAAGGAAGAAACAATAGGGATCATCTAATAAGAGTTGGGAACTTCATCAAAAAAATCACTTACGTCGATTTTGCACTAGACATTTCAATTTGGCAGAGTGATAGTTTTAATAATGATTTTCAACACTGTGTCAGGAGATTTGGAAATTCAATTTAGTTTTATTTTTCTACAAAAAATATTTTAGCATCTCACGTTTAATTAATCAGCTCTGAAAATTATTTTGATGATAAGAAGATTTGAGAGAAAAGAGCAAGAGCAATGTTGAAGTGGATGTCCCACGAGAAATCTAACATTGAAATCAACTTCAGCAACGTTCAGTAAAACAAACAGTTTTAAATTGTTGGAAATTAAACTGTAGATGAGCTTCTGCTTTCAAAAGTGAGTATGTTTTAATATTCAGTTTATCTATTTTAACTATACAAAAGTTCCCATCTAAGATTATTAGAAAATTTATTATTTAACACAACCACCTTCAAACCAAGTATACATAGCACAAGTAACTAACTTGAAGTCACTAATAATTATGGGCACTATCGACACATTGGATTGAAATTTGATACCTGTGCATAAATGGCGGCAGTTTCAATATTCTTTTGTCTACATTCAAATTAGCCCTACTAGCCTCGTTCTTGAGTTAAACTTTCAAAAGAATATCTCAGTACCACAAACGAGGCTAGTTGGGCTAATTTGAATTCAGACAAAAGAATAATTTTATTAAAATCGTGGCCATTTTGGCATAAGGTCCATCATAACTAGTAAATATGTTTTAACTGATACTCCTTGTGTGTAACGGATTTGAGGCTAAAAAGGCAGTCAAACTGCTTGACACAGAAAAACATGTTTAATTCACATAGATCTAGGGTAATGTTCTTATAGTGATAAGTGATAACCCTCTTCCAACGGACCTCAATGGAGTGAGGTGGTATGGGCATGTGTTAAGGAGGGATGATGGCCATGTTTTGAGGAAGGCATTGGAGTTTGAAGTGAAGGGAAAGAGGAAGACATGGAGATCGCAGGTGGAGAAGGAGAGTAGGAGTGTTGGTTTGAAGAAGGAAGATGCAATGAATCGAGCAAGATGGAGAGTGGGAGTGGGAGAGATTGCTGGTAGATTGGGGTAAATCCAGCCACCCTCGTTTACGGGGATAAAACCGGATCAAAACTGGATTGATGATGATGATGATGATGGTAACGTACTCACCAAAAACGGATGTTACTGGTTTTCTCTTCTGTCAAAAAAGCAAACTTGATATTACCAACAAGATCGCATAGATATACATTATTGTTCCCCTCAGGGCTTTTCAACAATAAATTACAAACTAAGATAGAATGAATTGTAGAAAGTTAAAATATAAAATGAGAAAAGCTAAAAATTATTTCGTGATTCAAATCTATATTATTTACAATAAAAACCTATGGTTCCATGTGCAATTCTAAGGGCTTTCTTTAAATTGCCTTTAAATGTGGTGAGTAAAATTTCAGATTTTAATTCATTGTTTAGGTTGTTTCAGATTTTTAAAGCCTCTGTATACAAAGGTTTCTTGTAAAGATTTAGATTTAAAAAGAGGGATTTCTAAGTTGTTGCTGTTCCTGGTCCTACCGTACGTATTTCCTTAATTTCCTGAATTTATCACACTGGTTGGGTGGAGCTTGATTGATGTTAATTTTATTCTTATACATCAAAAATGGCTTCTTTGAACTTTAATTGTTTGTTTATAGAGAGCATTAGTTGAGATATTGGACAGCAGGGAGATACAGTATGGTGAAATTTGCGAGAGTCTGTGGCGATTCTGCAGGCAAAGTTCTGTACAAACTAAAATTTTTTTAACATTTTTGCTGACATTTTAGCCAAACTATATAATTATAGAACAGTATGTACAGCAGTTTACTAATATCATACTATAAAGCGGATATTAGAAGGGACAATGTTCCTATGTCAAATAACTTCTTTACATGGTTGATTTGAACAAACTTTTTTCTGGAGTTCCAAATAATCGTATGTTAAGATTATTACTTTTCTTTAAAAAAATCCACTCTATACAGCTTAATTTGGGAATGAACGATCATTAATTTTCGAAATTTTCCACTCTACATAAGAAATTTATTTGGGCCTTTTCAACAGGGCAGACGTGGTTGGTGCAGTTGGTAAGATCTCTGCTTTCCAACCACAAGGTCCCAGGTTCGATCCCGGCAGTTTGCCGAGATTCGAATATTT
>JAOBAY020081393.1:0-10797 GCA_025331085.2 Zoanthus sociatus
CAGCCCCCCCGGCTCCGCTGGGCCTGACTGGTGAAGATATTATGTAATAAAAAGAAAATTTCATGGTGGCTTGATGAATATATGAAGTATATCTTCTCATGAAAAAAAGATTTCACTCATCCACTAAGATTTTTTCCACTCAAACACAAACTTCATATGTTTGCACCACTGTGTAAAATTCCTCTTTCTATATATTTTTTATATAGTAATATTATGCTTCATTTTCGTGAAATTCAGCCATTTCATTTTATTAATAATTGTTTCCTGTCTATAATTCCTAACCCACATTGGATTATGGAAACAGTGTTCTGAAACTGATGGCTGTAATGGCAATTTTTCAGTGATTCAAAGTGTTTTGATTTAGGAATCTTTTTCAGCCGTTGTTGCATAAATTGTTTTCCTTCATGCTGATGATATCTTCTTCCAGTATTCTCACATACAATACAGTCATGTAATTATCACAATTATCCACTTATTTCAATGCAACTCCATCTGGGAAATTGTTACACCTTTAGTCTTGGCAGTCAAACAAACATGATTAATATATTGTATTGTAGTTAAGTATTCAACATTAATAGTACTTGTTCTAAGGGGAACCTATTGATAAATACAATTATTTATAACTGATTGAGTGCTTTTTGTATTTATTGTTAGTAACTGTTAAAAGATTTGGAATATCAGAATGGCCTGCTGTTATTTTGTAAGTGAGTGATATATTCAAACTATAAGTGGCAATAGTAGAAAATAATATTAATAATATATAATTAATATTATTATTAATAATAACGATTAATAGTTTTATTGTTTGTACAATAGTTAAAAAGACTGGAATGACTAGCTAGTTGTGATCATATTAATAGTAGAATGTTGAGATTCATGTCAAAAATAAGATTGTAGAACAGGATTACTAGTGAAGAAGTCAGAAGAAGATGTGGAGTGGAGAACCTTGAACATAGATTAAGGAAAATGAGGTTGAGATGGGTTGGTCATGTAAAATGTAGGGATGAGAATAGAATACTTAGGAGAGCGATGGACCTGGAGGTGGAAGGTAGTTCAAGGCCTGTAGGAAGGACAAAGAAGACCTGGCACTGTTTATAGCACTGTTTATAACAGTTTTAATGCAAGGTGGATGATTAGAAAGTATATTAATAAAAATGATTTTATTCTTCTTTCCAGTTTAAAACAAGGCGTAGTGTATCAAAATCAAGATAAAGAGCTTACAGAAGAGAAAATAGTTCAATTTGCACAAGGTTCATATGATAAAGCAAGTCAAAGAAGAGTACCAGAACCTATAACAAAGTTGTAAGTATGTCAAAATTATTATAATTATAATTATAATGTTTGTTATGTAGCTAGTATATTTTCGGCTCATTTGCTAAATCAAGGTCATGTGGATAAGTTCAAATAAAATTTTCCCTGGCTGGTCAACATCTCAAAGTTATTGACCAACCAGTAAACATCGCATATCACATTTAAGTGTGGAAAAATTTAGTAACTGTGCTATATAACAAAACATTTCATGTCTGCTCCCTCTGGAAACATCTGCTTTGCTTCCCTCAAATCTCAATGTTACCCACAACTTTGTCTTGAGGAACAAAATAGATGTTTTCTTGTGAGCAGTCCTTAAGCCATTATATATACTGTGTCAGGTCAGGCTTCTTTATTCTGCCTGCTACTGGTAAAATGTAATCCAGTACTACCTGCTGCATTTGGGCTGGTGGGGCTCTTAAGTTGTGGATGACAGCCTGCCTAGGGGAAGGAAACCCTGATCAAAACCTTCACTGCCTTGTGAGAAATCTAAGGTAGTATAGGAAATGCGTCGGGAATAAAACCTGTGGAAAGAACAGTCCTGCAATCCCTGTAAGTGGTGGCGCAAGGGAATCGCATTTTTTTGCCAATCTAATATCTTGTTATGAGTTGAGAAAATTGAAGAAAAGCCTTCAGTCCCCTGCAGCCTTTAAATGGACAGAGAGTGCTAAGAATCTCCGGGTCTTGACAAAATGAGGATAGGAACTTCCGGATCTACTAAGACTGGCAACAGTGAATGTAGGTTCTTTGTCCGGAAGGAGAAGGGAAATTGTGGATATGTTCGAAAGGAGAAGGGTAGAAATTGAATGTCTACAAAAACTTAGATATAGGGGCCGAGGAACCAGAGTTTACAGAAGTGAGGAAAGTACAAGTTGGGTGAAGCAGATCAGAGGAGGGTAGAATTGGAGTAGGGGTCATGGTGAAAGAAGAGATAATAGAGGAGGTGATTGAAGTTAAATGATTGAATGATTGAATGATGAAAACTGCAACAGCATGCGGAAGGAAGATTCTTCATGTGTTTTCAGTATATATGCTCCACAACAGGGTAGTTCTGAAGAGAAAAAGAGAGAGTTTCTCTAGAAACTATCACATAATATTCATTTACATGGTGGTGGAATGAGGAAGTACAGCTAGAAGTTATGGAAAAGATGTTAGTATTTAAGAGGTGGCAAAGTGAAGGAACCAAGGAAGCACATGAGCAGTACAGAGAGAAAAATAGGTAGACAAAAGGAACGGTAGCAGTTGCTAAGGATGTAGCCTGGAAAATACTATAGTGAATCCTTTAATCGCATGAGGGAAGAGCAAGGATGTTCGAGACAGCAGAACTGATGAGAAAAAAGAGAAAGGATATGTAAGGGATGAGAACGGAACTCTTAAATTGAAAGAAGAGAAAGCCATGGAAAGGTGAAGTTATTTTTCTTCTTTGCTAAAAGAGACAAATGAGTACCAACTAGAGACGGGAGTGGAAGGGTCGATATGGGGTGTGACTGAACAGAGAGTGGAGCAAGCACTGAAGAGCATAAAAGTAGGCAAGGCACCGGGGCCATCTGGGTGACCTTATAAACAGAGAGTGGAGCAAGCACTGAAGAGCATGAAAGTAGGCAAGGCACCGGGGCCATCTGGGTGATCTTAAAAACAGAGAGTGGAGCAAGCACTGAAGAGCATGAAAGTAGGCAAGGCACCGGGGCCATCTGGGTGACCTTATAAAGGCTGCATGAGCAACTGGAGTGAAAGGGCTTTTTCAGATTTGTGAACCCATTGAACAGGAAGGTGAGGTTCTCGAGTAGTGGGTCACGAGTTATACCATACCGGTATATAATGGTAAGGAGGATGTCCTAATGGTGGCTCTCTGGAACAGGATATGAAGGTGTATGAGAAAACCCTAGAGAAGAGGTGTTCCGACAATTGCAGGAAAAGTTTGGAGTAAAGAAAAAAGAGCTCTTTCTTGTCTTTGTTGATTTAGAGAAGGCTTTTGAAAGTGTGCCCATAGACGCAATTCGGTGTCAAAAAGTGCCAGAGCATCTCGTAGCACTTGCTAGTCGCGTTATATAGCAATACAAGGTCAAGGGTCAGGACTTTAGCAGGTACTTTAAATGAGTTTGGGATGGAAGCAGTGCTAGCTAGTTGTAATCATAATGTTGATACATGTGAAGCGTAAGATGGCCGAACAAGATTACTAATGAAGTGGTAAAGAAGTTGTGGGGTGGAGAACCTGGAACCTAGGTTAAGGAAAATGAGGTTGAGTTGGTTTAGTTATATGAAACGTATTGATAAGAATAGCATACTTAGGAGAGCGATGGAACTAGAAGTGAAAGGTAGAAGGCTAGTAGGTAGACCAAAGAAGACCTGGAGTAAGGTAGTGGAAGAAGACATGAGGAAGCTTAGCATCGAAGAAGATATGGCAGAAGATAGAAAGCGGTGGAGGCTACTTATATCACGTCCATCCCCAGAAGTGGGAAACTAGGGACGAAAAACGAAGATGATGATTAAGATAATGATGGTGATGATGTCTGATGGTGTTGATGGTGCTGATGATTGTGACGGCGATGGTGGTGGTGATGATGGTTGTGATGAAGATGGTGGTGGTGATGATGATGATGATGGTGGTGGTGGTGATGGTGCTGATGATTATGATTATGATTATGATGGTGGTGGTGGTGGTGGTTATTTCGGGAGCATGAATGGTTGCCATCAGGGGTTTTGGTTTAGGTGCACTTGAATTTCCTCTTTTTCAGATGTTTACATAGTAAACAAATTTCAATATTTCTGAAAGTACACGTCCATGGAACAAAGGATACAACTGTAGCATCCACCAAACGTTTTGTGTGGCCTAGTCGTTTATTCATAACATCAAAAACAAAGCAATGGCAGGTTAAGTTATTGAAAAAACTACGTTTTACTGGAAACCATTACTATTTACCTGGCCCATTTGTCGTTTATATTTGTTGAAGTAACAATAGCAAGAGAGTATAATAAAATTATAGCGGCTCTGTATATCCAGACGTTGCAGCTAAATTAAAATTAAATCGCTATAATTAAAACAGTATTAAGGAAAGGAATATCATTAATTATTTTTCCCATACACTGCAAATATCAGCCGTATAATTGTAATGGAATTTACACACTGGTTATAATAATAAGTGACGTTATAAGTACATTCTTTACTGTTATGAACTCAATTCATGTAATCGTATTAAAACAGGAGATAGATGTTATTTACCTTCTCCCAACAACTGTGGCTTTACAAACCAGTTGCTAAGATAACGTTACCAATTTCGTTCAAATACGTAAATTTTATACATACAGTAGGAATGATGTTTTTGTCGTGTGACAGATCAGAAACGGTTTAGATTTCGTTGTAAAGGTATAAAGGCTCAGATATCGGTGTAATGCTTAGATTTCAGTGTAAAGGTTTTGCCTTCAGGCTTAGATTACGGTTATAAAAGTGTAATTAAGGGTTAGTTTCTGGATGTGAGTAGTCTGTGATGAATACGAGTTGTTGGCGACGAGGAATTTGAATAATGAACGAAGCAAAAGCCGAGCTCATCAACAATTTTGAGTTAATATATCGCCAGCGCGTAGGTGTATTTGTAAACAAAACACGAACTGAAAGTCACTAACCCTTTTAATATGCAATCTGAGTTCACTACATTGCAAGGCGCTATACACGACTAACGAACTGGAAGCAAGAGTTAACTACATAACTAAAATCGCGTAAGTTCAAACAGAAAAACAAAGTATTTTACATGAAGAAAGATTAAAAAATAGAAGCAAGTAGCGAGGTAATTTCAGGGGCGATTCAATGAAATTTGACAAACCGTATTAAAGAAATTATAGAATTTATCAGCACTCCTTTAGGAATTAAGATCAATGTTTTGATGAAGATTAGAAGAACTCAACCAGTATTTGAAATGTTTTCACACGTCGTTTGCCTCGAAAAACATGGCCACGTGATCTGGAATCTGCAAGTTTTCGCTACTATACAAACCAGTTTCAACAATTGTAAATCCAGTATTCATTAAATGTGGCAAAGTGTTGAATTCTATTTTTCAAAATCAAACAAACCGCGATCAAGAATGTCACAAAGTGCTTCACAAGAAGCCCAAAGTTCAAATTTCTGGACGTGCGCCAAAAAGCCCGTCAAATTTTATAACTTTAGTGTATACTCTGATAAATGAACATTTTTGCTGGAGTAAAAACTCAATAAAAATAATTTTGATTCGTATGTTCAGTGGTTTGAATGGTTGGAGATTCGGCCATGGTTAAACCAAGAAACAAAGGTTATGATTTATCATTTAGCGACAAATAAACCGAAACGACGTGATCAATTTTGATTACAGGGAACGTAGACCTGTTGCTTATTATAATAATTTGTCGTATTAAAATAACTTGTTGGTCGTCTGATAAAGCTGTTGTCGAATTATATAAAATATTTTCTTTTTCTTTAATCAACAGTGATTTAATGCTAGAGGACATATATGGAGATTTTCAGGTATAACCCATTACAACAGTTTATTCTATGTGGTAGACCATTTACAACTTTGTACTTTTCTTGTACTGTACATATTTTCACAAGGAGATATTTTATATTTTGCTCAAGGTAGTTAGGCATGGGGCGGGAGGGGCCTAGGGGTTGGTCTCGGGAGGGGTCTAGGAAGTTGGTCTCGGGGAGGGTGAGGTCTAGGGAGTTGGTCTCGGGGCGGGGGAGGTCTAGGGAGTTGGTCTCGGGAAGGGGAAGGAGAGGTCAGGGAGTTGGTCTGGAAAGTTGGCTTGTGTGAGAGTGTGGTCTAAGAAGTTGGTCTCGGGGAACGAGAGGTCTGGAAAGTTAGCGTGGCCCGGAGAGTAGGGTCTAGGAAGTTAGTGTGGGGGAGGAAGGGGAAGGAAGGGGGGGGTCCAGGGAGTTATAGAGGGATCGTGTAGAATAGCATGATCAATGAAATGGTGTCCTATGTTAGTTAACCATACACTGTATGAAAGGTAGTGGAACTGATACCAGCGCTCACAGTTATCGCCGACTCAGTCTACAAATTGTATGTTGATCAGATTGACTAAAAAGCCCACAAGGTCTGGTACAAACATTTTGTGTTGGTAATGTTGAAGACAATTGAAGCTAATGCAGAGAATGGCACCTATGAGCGTCACAACTGTCTCCACTCGTTACGAATCAAACTTGTTGGTTAAACATTATCCAACATTGTTGGGTGGTATTGGACGGTGTTTGATCAATGTTGGATGCTGGAAGTTCAAACGAATCCAACACCGTCCAACAAAGTTGGATTTCGATACCAGGACCGGCCACGATTTTGATCACGCGAGCGAGCGAAAATGTTGAATGATGTTGGATGAAAAGTTTGAAAAAGGCAAACTTCATCCAGCATCGTCCAACATGTTTAATTACACTGTTCAAACGCGTCGAACAATGTCTGATGTCTGACCAACGTGTTTGATTCGTTCGAACGGTCCTTATTGGTGACAAGGTCATTGTTTAAAGCGCACGGACTGTATTATACTTTTATAGGAAACTATCATTGTAGCGTCCTCAAGTGCTTAATCATTTCATATAAAGTCCTTTTTTCCATCAAGAATTTAATTTTTGTAAATGGAATAAGCAAATGTTATTTTGATAGTATTCCCGTCTGTTGTGGTTACCGTATTTACTCGATTAAGCGCCGCCCGGGCACCCGAATAAGCGCCGTACCAGTGAGACCATAAATTCAATAAGAGCCGAACCCCAGTATCCAATCCGGTACTAACTTCAAACATGTCTATGTTGACCTTTTTAATTTACGGATATAAAAGAAAAAAAAGAAAAAAAACAAACTGTCGAGTTTTACGAGAATTTATTGCTGTGTTCGTTTTTGAGACAAATAGACTATTTTGGTATTTGAATCCCAAATTGTCGATGTTCTATTTGCTGTTTCGTTGATTTCACAGTAACTTTGCAAAATACATTCTCATTACAGGAGAAAACTTGTCACCTCATTTGCATTGCAAAAGCTTGTATTTTAAATAATCGATGCCCCCAAAAAAGTGCCGCACCAAAAATACGAAAATAAAATAAGCGCCGCGCCTAATGAAGTACCTACGGTATGTTAAATTAATATGAAGTACCTACGGTATGTTAAATTAATATGAAGTACCTACGGTATGTTAAATTAATATGGAGTACCTACGGTATGTTAAATTATTATGAAGTACCTACGGTATGTTAAATTAACATGAAGTACCTACGGTATGTTAAATTAATATGAAGTACTTACGGTATGTTAAAAAATGTCACATTCACTTATATCAGCTTCATTCCTTAGTATGACCGAAATATAGTCTTTGTTTTAGTGTTTCATAAAAATAGATGGCAGTATTTCATTTATGATAAAAATTTTCGGTGCTTTATTGTCTTAAATAAAATTGAAGTCGTTACTACCTACTTCGGCAGATAAGCAAACTAAATTGTTTTCATGTTTCTCAATTTTTACCTAATATTAAACACATCGGGTCTTCTTTCGTTTATAGCACGTGATGCGCTTGAGGAAAAATGCAGCGATTATCATCTTCCTGATTGGGGTGGTGTTCGGTCTTTGTTTGACTCCCCTGCTGACGTGCATTGCCAACTACCTTGTGAATACCTTTATGGATGAAGGAGATATGAACCAGGGGGGACAACTGAGTTCAGTTACTGAGACACAACTACTATCCATGGCGGACGAGGAAGGAGATGAAAAAGCAAAAACTGAATGATCGTATGGAAGATTATTACTGATATTTATAGTATGTTGTAACTTTTTCTACCTTCACAAAAAAAGCTTTAATAAATCATTCAACTGTTTCTTTTACGTGGTAACCAGTCTTAAGTTCTTGGTGTTTCAAAACAAACTTCGAGTTCAACGGCAAAATACCGAAAACAAGAGATACATCAACTCTTTATTGTGTCCTCTGAAGTTATTTACAGGATATCTTCATGAAAGTATTTTTATTATAAAGCAATCTAAAATATAGCAAAGCAAACCGTCCATAGCCCACAACGCAGACGAACTAAACACCAAAGTGCGTTAACTTCTGCCAATAAGCGGAAAGCTTCGATTTCAAACTGTATTTACGGCTTGAAAATCTACAGTACAATGCGCGACATGTTGCTTCTGCGTGTTTGACAGGATATTACGTGTTTGACAGCTTGTACGCGACAAAAGCTCGAAATCTCTTAACGAAGTTTTCAAGTTCAACGGCGATTAATTTGAATTAACATTTATGACTTTGAGACTTATCTATTTGGAGGTCAGAAAAACAAACACAAAATTTCGCAGAAAAAATACCAGCTGCATGACTTTGTTTAGGTGTCAGTGTACTTTAGCCGCCAAAGGCCTGCTAATTGGGGACACCATCTTTACCACTCTAAGGTGAACGGAGACCTTTCACGTGAAAGACACACACACATACATAAACATACAAGATCTCCGAGGGCTTACGGTTTAACGTCTTGATCCGAAAAGACGCGAAAATCTAACCATTTGCAGATGTTCGAACAAAGGCAGCACTTTCTCCTCAATAATTCACAAGCCCCTGAGTGTTGGTCCGTCCGGGAGTCGATCCCAAGCCTCTCGCACGATAGACTGCCACCTTACCGACTGGGCTAACCAGACTGCGGTCTGATCATTCTTTCTTCAAGAACTTAGAAGCTTGGCTGACATAATCACAAACAATCGTAACAAACTCACCTTTGAGTATAATTCATGAGACTGATTTAGAATAAAAATTACTTGTTTGCCCTTGTAGAGTATATATATATATATAATATATGGGTTTTTGGTCACATTTTGTTCCGAAAGAACAATGTGGGGATTTAAGAATTCAAAAAAGGAAAACTACTGCACAAAGCAGCTCAATTCTCAAACAGTTTAAGGTTTTCCAATGACTGGCAAAAGTCCAGCGTTGAGTCCCATCTTTCTTTGTTTTGTTCTTTTGCTATATTTTCTAAATCACTCGCCATTTTCTGAAAAAAATGCTTCATTTCCTTAAAATCAGAACTTTGTTCTTTTATGAATTTTGTCTCGGGTAAGCAAAAAACTACCTCGTTGACTTCTTCTTCAATATCTAATGTACAAAGTTTTGGGAAAATACTCATTACATTGTTTAGGATGGTTCTTCGTCGTTCAGTGTTACGGCATCCAAGGTTGAGAACAAACACACCTGCAACAAAGCATGTGGAACCATCAGAGTTAACTTTAAATAAAAATAGAAAAAAAAACCTAGCAAACTAAAACTAGTAAGGAGGAAAAATAATGGAAAAATTGGAGAAAAAAGTCCCACAAGAGTTCTAAGAGAGAAGAGAAAAACTTGACTTTGGTATAAATAGTATTTATGAGAGTAAAATAAGGGCAAAATAGTTTTTAAGAAAGTGGAACATCATAAAAACAAACTTGGAAACACTTGGTAATGTGAAATTAATATAAAGGGTCATTCTCCAGCACCGTGACTTAATTGTTTGTAAAGTCAATTATAGAACTTATTAATTCAGCGACTTCGGCGAATCGAAACAGTCATAGAATATTGCCTTTGCCTCGAATAGTCATTCGATTAAACGCGAAGAGCACTTATTTTTTGTACACCCTACTTTGTAAATGTTAATAAAGATTAATGTTGTTGTTGTTATGGTATTCACACGCCATATGCATGTGAAACGTAACTATTTCATGATGAATAGCATTACATAATGACGTCATTTCACTACAATTCCCGCAAAGCTCTACCAATTTTCTTCCTCATTCAAATTTTTATCCCCTCTCGAGAATAGTAGAACCGTCACTAACTATGTGAGAAAAGAAACAAGGCAAAGCATTCTGGTAGTTGTAGTATTTGACGCAACCGTGAAAATGGCCTATTCCTAGAACATGTGCAAATAATGTAAGCTAAAAGTACATCCTGATATTTACCTAGACCACCAGGAAATTCTTGACAAAGACGATAAAAAGAGCAAAAAAATAATGGCAATGCGTCTGTTACAATAAAGTTATTCCAGATAATATTAAAACATTTTGGAAAAATGTGGGATAATAATGCTAAAAATAGTTTTTGTAGACTGGTGCCTGCTGTGGTAACGAAAAAGTGGTATTTACACTACACTCCATAACGTCACAATAGCATTATGCAATCTTGTAACACTTGTAACACAAAGGACACCATAACAGCTACAAACCTGATGGGCTTAGTATGGATTTAACAGACGCCAGAAAGTTCGTTTCCAGGAAGGCCTCTGGGGGACTAACAACGCCTTCACTTGTGTCCTTTGAGTCGATATCAAACATGATTATGTCGTAGGAAGGTGGCGGGTCTACAAGAACACTCAAAACGTTAGCGACTAAAGTTTTTAACACAGTATGTTAGATAGATAGATAAATAGATAGATAGTTAGTTTAATAAAATATCACTTCGCAGCCGAACTGCTGAATTGCATAATAATTTACAAAAATATATTACATTAAAATTCAAAAATAT